>CDFF01068836.1:6109-23931 GCA_000826265.1 Acanthamoeba culbertsoni
CATTCCAATTCATGACGAACTGCTGTGGTGCGATGGGGGGTGGGGTGGGGTATGGCGGTATGGCAGACCTCGCGATGGGTGCGGAGCGCTGCGTTTCAGAACCTGGGCCACTTCATCGCGACATTCGATAGGCGTGCGGTGACCCCGGCACTGCTGCAGCTGTACAACAGCATGGTGGCTCCGACTGCCGCCACCAAGTACGGCGATGCGGAGATCGTAACATACTGCGCGTTCGATTTCCCCGGTATTTCATCGGCGATTCCCACGCCTCCTCGCTTGGCCGAGAGATTGACCGCAAATTTGTTGGTGCAGCGGTGATCTACACGATCGGGAAGGAGAGGTGGGGCGAAGTCAAGGCCACCTACGAGACGCTGGTCAAGGACCTCCAGTGGAAGGTGCGGCGACCACTGGCGCACGCCCTCCACGAGGTCGCCGGCATCCTCGGGCAGGAGCTCGCCGAGAGGGACCTCTGCCCGGTCTTTGAGCTCTTCATGAAGGATCTGGACGAGGTACGACCACATACCAGGGATTCTGTGCTGTGTGTGCGCGTGAGGGTTGAGGGCAACGAAGTTTGACATCACACGGTGCAGGTCAAGGTGGGTGTAGTGAAGCACATCAGCGAGTTCCTGTCCGTTCTTTCCGAGAAGACGCGAGAGGTGTCTTAACCTCTGCATCCCATCTCTTCTCTCTGCGCTCTCGAGGCTCATCAAACTTTCCCAAACATCGCAGAAATATTTGCCCCTGGTGTGCGACATCACCAACGAGACATCCAACTGGCGATTTAGAAAACTTATGGCCAGGTGAGACAAGGAGAAAGAAAAGAAACATGAAAAGAAAAGAAACAAGAAAAGAACAGAGAGAAAGCAGGAAGTAGCACCAACCCTGTTTTTCTGGTGATTGCAGGCAATTGGGGAAGCTGAGCGTATTGTACAGCCCTCCAGTGGTCAACAAGCATTTGGTCCCCATTTCCCTCCAGCTTTGTCAGGACGCCGTCTCTGGCGTACGCAAAGCGGCCTACATGTCGGTAACGCGCCCTAATATCTGCTGCACTATTCAAATTATTTATTTCTACTTATTTTATTTATCATCTTTATTTTTCCATTGGTTATCATTTATTTATTCTTTCTCAATTCTGCTGGCCTATCATTATGATGCTGATGTGTGATGCACAAAGGTGGGTCCGCTGATGCGGCGCGTAGCCGAAAGTGACCAGAGGATGCGAGACGAGTACGTGGAGCAGATCGTGGCTTTCGCCTCTACCTTCCCCGATACCTCTTATCTCGACCGCCAAATGTATATTCTCGCTCCCATGGGATGAGTTGGCCGTTATCGTAGGGCTCACCACAGCTGTGGGGTGTGGGTGTGTGTGAAGGTATGTCAATATTTGCGGCGCCATCGTGGATGACGTGAGCTCCGAATACTTCGTGGAGACATTCCTTCCTCACCTGTTTGCGCTTGCCTCTGACAAGGTAGGCTACCTCGTCAAAAGGGGTTTGTTTTCTCAACTCATTTTTGGCGCCCTATTCCTTAGGTGGCGAACGTGCGTGTAGCTGTCTCTCAAGTTCTCGCAAAGTTGTACTCTATCGGTATGCCGCGCCACAATTTTTCGGTTTCTGCCCAGTCCCAATTCATCGTCCTGCTTTCAGACGCGTACAAAGGGCGGAAGGATGTAGCAGACACGTTAGCCAAGCTAGCCCAAGATCGGGACAGGGATGTGCGGTACTACGCCGCTGCGGCCGTGCAGCAAGACCAGCCATCTCCCGCACCAGGTTCGTGAAAAATGCTCGACCTGCAGACAGCCAACAAGAAGGAAGAACATTTTACTTCCGCAAAATTTTCCCAGAAGTCGATTAATAAACCAAACCGCGCCTCTTTTTTCGTGCCAAACAAACATCCCTACCATGGCGAGAACCAAACAAACCAGTAGAAAATCCTTTGGCCCGGTTTTCCCAGCTACCTCGTCGGCCCCCGCCAGCAATAACCCTACCAACGATTTTCCGTGTTGTGTTGAGTACGCTAAGAGCAATCGTTCGCAGGTACGTGCCAATTCCTCTACATAGTGTTGTTGCATCACTAAGTGGTCGTGGATTGAAGTGCAGGAAATGTTCAGGGGTCATTAGCAAGGGAGTAGTTCGTATTGGTAAAACAAATCATGCCTTGGTCCAAGAATGATTGTTACTTTCTCTGAGCACGTTTGCACAGGCCAGCAATACGACCGCGACCACAGTGGCTACTACTGGTACCATATCAAGTGCTTTAGGGTATCGCTCAAGTACCTTCAACTCTTCGCAATAATATTCTCACACCAACCATCACAGAATTTCCCTCGTGATGGTAGCACAACCGCCGAGAACTTCCTGTTCGGCTACGAGCAGCTACGTCCCGCAGACAAGGCCCGTGTGTCTCAGGTTCTTGAAGGTGGCGCACAGTCAAAGCGCGCGGACCTTGATGACTCTATTAGCGGAAGTGAAGAAGAGGACGAAGAGGAAGAAGAGGATGAGGATGAGGAAGTAATGGTAGCAGCCAAGCGCAAGCCAACTGTTGCAATGCCGCCCTCTCAGCCGCAACAGTTCAGCAGCTTTAGCTTCGGAACTACGCCCGTGCAGCAGCATCACACGAGCAACTTATTCACTAATGCCTCGCCTTCCTTCCAAGCCTCATCCTTGTTTGGCTCGTCGCCATCTGCGGGACTCCCGGGTCTGAACTCTGCCGTTCAAGCCTCTGGTGTGGTTGATACCACGGGCTTCTTCTCCAACCCTCCGACTTCCGCAGTTAGGGCGTTGAAAGCGGCCGTCGAAGCCTTTGATATCAGTAAGGATGTGGAGGAACTGTCGGACACTCTCACCCTCGTCCGCCGTAAGTTTGATGTGAATGCGCCGGCAGCGTAGATCTGTAAATTAATTCTCGGCGCTCATTAAAAAAAGCTTTTCTTTTACAACTCCTTTCCGGCAAGCACCACAGCGGAACGTGGGAATATGCCCATGGGGCGTTGTGTCCCCTCAGGCGTGGCCGGGACGACGAGCTCTCCGATCCACCATTGCTCGTCTGGGTCACCGGCCACATGCACTACCTCGTAGCCAGGTTGGAGGCCAAGCTCGCCATCCTCGGAGGCCACGAACTCCCGCACGGCGACGTAGCGACTAACGCTGCCCTCCTCTGTCTCTTGCTGCTGTTCTCGTGTTTCTTCACTCGTGGTGGTGGGACTGCTCGTAGACGGCTGGTGGTCTTCCGGTGGTGTGGAGGTCACATTGTTCTCCAGGACCACGGGTGCAGCAGCCTCCTCCTCCTCCTTCGCATCTTCATCTTGCTTCGTCTGCTCGAGGCTCATAGCAGAATTTGTGTCGGCAGCGTCTACCTTGGTTGATGAGCCCGTTACCTCTGCTGCCGTGGTGATATTCTCCGCGTCCGTGCTCGGCAAACTCCGAGACACTAACTCTATGCCAAGTTCGTCCTCAGCCTCGTCCAGGGAACGCATAGAACGCTCGAGTTTGCGCCGCTCGTCCTCCATCTGCCTGCGAATGCGAAGGAGTTGCTCCTGCGCCCGCACCTCCTCCTCGAATCGGGCCTCATCGCGCCGCCGTCGTTCCTCTTCTTCGGCGGCCAGGCGCTGTTGTTCGGTGCGGAGTTGCTCGGCTTGCGCTTCGATGCTGCGCGCATGCTCGGCCTGACGTAGCTGGAGCAGCTCCTGCCTCGTCTCCTCGATCTTCTTCCATTCCTCTTCGATCTTGCGCTTCATCTTTTGCTCACGCAGTTCGCGCTTCCTGTCCTCGAGCAGGCGTCTCTCCTCCTGCACTCGCAGGAATTCCTGCTCGATCAGCTGCCGCCCCTGCTCCCGTTGCTCGGCCTGCTCCAGCTTCAGCTCTAGCTCGCGCTTGGACTCCTCGAGCAACTTGCGCTCCTCCTCCAGCTGTTGCTGCGCGCGTCGCGTCTGTGCGAAATGCGCCTGTCGCGCCTCCTCGATCGCATGCTTCTCGTGCTGTAGGGCAGCCAGCTCCTCCCTGTGCTGGTGCCTCAGTCTCGCCTGCGCGGCCTCCAGCTCGCGCCATTCCGCTTGAAGACGTTCGCTCTGCTTGGCCAGTTCCTGCCGTTCCTGTTCCTCCAGCCGCCGCTCTAGCGCCGCATCCTGCGGAGCTGACGACGTCGACACCGTAGGGTAAACAGGTGAACCCACAGATTCACAGTGTTGCTGCTGCTGCTGCTGCTGCTGTTGCGGGGGAGGCTTGGGCAGCGGCTTGCCGGTGGAGTTGCGTTGCTTCAGCGTGGTCAATCGTGCTGTATGCAGGGATGCGTAGGTTGCGTTGCGATCAGCGAAATATAGAAATATATCTATCATTCTATAAGTGTGCGGCGTGGACCAAGTGCGACGCACCATACATGGCGGTTTTTGTTTTGGGCGGCGGTGTGGGACTTGCGGTTTTCGGGGCGTGTATAACTGAATCCGTCCCTGATTGGGCGGAATTCTGTTGCGGGGGCTCTGCGTGCCGCGAAGGCGCGGAGTCAGGAGGCAGAACATTGTCGGGGTTGGCTTCTCCCTTACTGGAAGGCGTCTCGTCAGTCGCCGAGGTGTGTGATGGTAGCGAGGCCAGTGGTGTTGGAAGCGGAGAGTTACTCTTCGACTTCTCCTCTTCTCCTTCTCCTTCGAGGGCGGAGGGTGAAGTTGAGGAAACGGGCGGCGCTGACGACGACGGTGGCGGCGTCGCGGGCAGTTGCTTCGCGGGGAAGGGGGTGGGCGGCGATGCGCGCGGGGCGTCGTGGCTGCTGCTGATGGAAGCGGCGGTGCTGCTGTTACGTTTGAGGTGTGCGGGAATGATGCTCGGAGTTGACTGGTCGTCCTCCTGCCACTCGGCGTAGGCCACATTGAGGGTGTGGTAGAGCCCATACTGAGCCACCCCCAGCTGTGCGCGCGGATGAAAACATCAATCACTTTGGCTGGGTTTTGGGTTTTGGGTTTTGGGTTTTGGGTTTGGGTTTGGTACCGCGCGTAAATATTGTTGCAGGGCCGGCTTGACTTGGGAGCACAGCTCGTGCACTGACAGAATCACCTTTTTGTTGGTCCGCTTGAAGCCCTCCTGGGCGGCCTGCCAGGTCGACTCCAACTGGGATGTGTGTGTGTGTGTGTAAGTGTAAGTGTGTGTAAGGGTGTGACCTCGGTCATGTCAATGAGAGGTCTCCGATGGAGCGTTTCTTTACTCGCGCGAGCTTGGCTGTGGTGGCGGGATCGTCCATTGTTCGCTTGTATTCGGCCTGCGCCCGAATGAAGCGGCTCAGAGATTGGAAGTGAGGTGAGGTGAGCTGGGGCGATGGGGAGTGTGCATGTGTGCATGTGTGCAGGTGTGTGTGTGTGCGAGTGCGATGTGGATGTTGCTTGCCTTTTGGAGGGCGTGTGTCCACGTCTTCTTGCCGCGCACGAACTCAGAATGGAGGCGCTCGCGCGTTTCGATATCTCGTTTGATTTCCTCAAGCTTAAGCAGCCATTCCTCCAAATCGTTCTGCACCCGTGCCTCCTCCAACACCTCCTACTCACCATTCGCATATTGTGGTGGTTGTCACCTCTCAATTAGCCGTTGGAAAGCCGGGTTGGGATGGAATCCCGTTGGCTCTCGCACCTCAAATCGCATCGTGGCGACGTTGAGTTTAACCACAGACGAAGAAAAGCGTCGCACTGTTCGCGAGTCCTCCTCCTGATCCTCGAAATAGTCTCTGCTCCAAAGGGTAATAAGGCAATCAGCATAGAGACGATGTTGGCTGGCGTTCATGTCGAGCTCACCGAACTGTACTCTCTAGCTTGTTGAGCGGTCGTGCAAGGTCTGTAGGATGTAAAAAAAGACGCCTAAGTGGAAATTTCCGAGTGGGGCGAAACAAAATATTGGTGGTGTACGGACCAATGATGCCTGTGGTGGCTTGCAGGTACGCCTGGTACACCGTGGTGAAGAACCCGTCCAGCTCTGCCCACCTCCGCTTGGCTTCTTCGAAACCAGGATCCGATGGAGTTTCCGCACTACCATCTCCACTTTCTGCTCCGCTTACCCAGCCACCAAATAGCCCCTTTCGTGAACTTGTGCCTGTTCCACTTTTCGTTTTGGGCTCTCCTCCCTGTACAGCCAAACATTGAATATTATACAATCAATCATTATTAAATGAGGATTTAAACTAACAATTCAAACTATTCAGCTGAAACAGCAATTCCAAGCTACGACATGTCGTGCGATTACCTGAAGAGTGGAGGAGGCATAGCCCTTGAGAGAGGAAAGTAGGCTGCTCATCCTTTATTCCCTGGTTGGGAAAGTGCAGGAAATTGGGGTTTTCTCTCATTCTTCCCAAATAGGCAAGTGGCTATAACAGGGAACTCAGTCACAGTTCACAAGTAGAAACCTCCACGAACCAGCACCTATGGATAGGGAGAAGCTACGAGATATTCAAACCAGGATTAAAGGTTTAGAGGTAGGTGGGCCCTGCTGGCTTGCCAACAATAACCAGCTTATTAACTCAGTAGCAGATTGATCTGGAAAATTCCCCTCAACGGCGTCTGGTCAAAGAAGGCCTCATCAAAAAAGTATCAAATGGACGATCTCAAATGCGCCATTTCTTCCTTTTCAATGACTTGATTTTGTACTGTCGCCCGCGTCGCGGAAGAAAGTTCGACTACAAGGGGCACTTTTCCCTGGGGGAGACCATTGTCGCTCCGTGTATGGAACATGGTACGTTCGACGTCTTCAAATAGTACCACTCTACTATATGAATATATTACCTGCAGTGTACAAACATGCGTTCGAATTGGTTCGCCTTGACGACAAGAAGAAAAGATATACTCTGGCATTCTCCGATGACCAGGAGATGCTTCAATGGCGTGTAACTATAGAGGGTCTTATTCATGATCTTGTTCATGAGCATAAGAGGACATCTAGTAAAAAAGCAACAAAGCAGCAGGAGGTAAGAGATCACCCAGCTTGTCTGTGAGGCTGGCTTCAACGTTTTTTTACGTTTACAGGACGATGCTAAGGAGGCCGAAAAGAGAGCTATTACAGCTCGAATGAAGTCACTAAAACAAGAGTGCGAGGACATATTCGATGCCTCCTTCCAAGGTTTGAATGAGCTGCAGTGGAGTGGCAGTTAGCTAACAGTAACGAAACACGGCCGTGAACAGGCAACTTAAAGATGCTGGAGCAGTTTATCATGGATGGAGCGCTAGTGAACAGCGTTGATGGAGAGGGCCTGACTCCTTTGATGAATGCCTGTCTGCAGGGTCACGTGGAGTGTGTGGCCTTCCTCTGCCAACATGGTGCCAACGTACACATGGTCGATGAACAAAAGCAAACATGCCTCCATAAAGCTACCTATCATCCAGGAAAAGCTGCTATTGTCACCCTGTTGCTCGAAAAAGGTGGATGTTCGGTTGTTCCCGATAATAGTTATCTCATTAACTATTTCTAGGCTGCCCCGTAAATGCAAGGGAGTCTTTTGGATGCTCTGCTCTTCACTATGCGGCGACGTACGCCGACATTGAAACAGTAGAAATTCTGATTGACCATGGCGCAGACATTAACCAAGCGGACAACACCGGTAAAGTGACCGAACAAGAATGAGGGGCTACTTCTACTGCTCTGCTTCTGCTACTGCTTTTTCATTCATTCATTTATTTATATTTTCATTTATTTATTTATTTACTCCGCCCTAGGAGGAACACCGTTGCACTATGCTTGCCGCATGGGCAACCTATCAGTGGCATCGCTACTACTGCAAAAAGGAGCCCAGCTCAGGGCGAGAGATAGCGATCGGCTCACTCCCATTTATCAGGCGGCTTTCTTCGGGCATGAGGAAATAATATCTTTGCTGCTTTCTCATTACAATGCCTCCTCCTCCAGCAAAAAAGGCGGGCCAACGATTAAGGAATCAGCAGCTTGTGATAACATCCAGGTAACTAAAGCAGATTCTGAAGTTATCCTTTCTCATCCTTATTTCTGTCGGATATAAAAAGGGAGTTGCTCCCATACACTGTGCTGCCTTGATGGGTCATCTGCCCGTGATTGAAGCACTACTCTCTTACGAACCGGTTATAAATGTAAGGGATAAACAGGGGGCTACTCCACTACACAAAGCCTGTAAAAAGGATCAAGCCCACGTTGCCGAATATCTCCTAAGCAAGGTAGGATCGAACCAATGCGTCGCCCAGGTTTTTACTAACGTTTCTGGGAAAAGGGTGCCCTCCTTAATCTGAAAACGAACACCGGGGAGACACCGCTTCTCGTCGCTTGCTCCAATGGAGCAGTGAGCTGCGTGGAGCTGCTCCTGTCCAAAGGCTGTGATGTAATGGCTATCGATAATCTCGGTCGTGGGGCACTTCACCACGCCGCCGAGTCCGGCAATACGGATGTGGTACTGTGGATAATGGACGAGTTCGGTGACGTAAATCCTCATGATTTCAGCGGCATCACTCCTCTTCACATCGCCATCGAACACGATTGCATGGATGCAGGTTTGACTGTCGTGCTTCTCGCCTTTCCTCAACGGATCTCCATTAATTGGTTCCAACCGCAGCCAAGCTGTTGATGGAGAATGGTGCATCCACTTCGCAAAGCTTGCATGTAGCCGCCAAGTGCAACAGGTTGGAATTCATTCCTATGCTACTCTCTGCCGGTGCATCGCCCCACGAGCTAAACAGAGACAATGAAACGCCACTTCAAATAGCCTTCCGCAAGGTAAGCGAGCTTACTTAAAGGCTACATTCCATTGAGGTGTTGATGGCAATTACAGGGCTATTCAAGTATCGTAAAAATGCTCCTAAAAAGTGGCGCAGTGTTATCTGACAGCGACGGGGACGTGGAACAAAAACTGAAAAATATGTTCCTCATATCTGCATTCGAAGGCCTTTCCTTTCCTCTAAACAACTCCAATGGCGCTCGCTTGTGGGATTTATTCGAAAATTTTGCCAAACAAGGTACTGAGCCAACTGGGGAGAAACATTGTCTCCACCCATCCCCATCTTATATGATCATCTTCCATAGTATCTAGGAGTTTGACTGCTGGTGGAGAAGATGAAGACGATGAAGAATACCTCAAGGTAGATCAGAAAACTCTGGCCCTGGAATGCATCGACTCACATTTATCCCTGGGTAGGCCTGGGCCTCGGATCAACCTGGACAGAGACACCGCATGAAGAAGCTCAACGCAATTGAGGACAAGCTGTCTGCGATCTTTCCCTCCTGGTGCAAAGAGGACAGCGAAAAACTCTCGCACTATTTCTATTACCCGAGCGTGCCTCCGGTGTTAGAGAATCAGCAGCCCGCACAGCAGCCAGAGCAAAAAGGTAGACGGACGACATCCTCCGAGATAAATACTTGGCCTAGTTCTAATCTAATGATTGTGGATGCAGCTGCCTACAGCAGTCATAAGTTGCCAGTGGTGGTGGTACAGGTACCTACGGACGTCAAACAGACAGCAGCCGATCAAGCGGGCGTATCTCCATCCGTTGGGGCAAGCCAATCCTTAAGCGGTGCCTGCTTTGTTGCCTTGAATTGCTGGGGGGGCCCTTTTTCTGACAATGCGTGTCGTAGACACGCCCCCAGGACAACAAACCTCCGGTATCGGGGCACAGGAGAGCCCTCTACCTCCCCCGGTTCCCGTTCCTCCGCCAGCAGCACCAGCCAAGAAGAGCCAGAATCGAAACGCTTTGAAGAAGTTGCTGTGGAGGTACTCTTATTGCATCCATGGTAGAATGCAGTGCTAACTCACCAATATACCAGGAAAATTCCCGAGTCCAAAATTGACCGCGCTTTTTGGTCGGATGTTCGCAATAGAGCCCAGCTCTCTGTTCCTGCAGATCAGCTGGAACAGCTGTTCAAGAGGTACAGTACAACACCAAGAAATAAAATCAGCAGCCAACATCCATCCGGAACAGAGACGCGCCACGTAAGAACCCTATTAAGGAAAAGAGCCAGGAGGAAGCGGACACTGTACGGATTTTCGACCCTCAGAGAGCCCGCAACATCAGTGCGTCATTCCCCTGCGCCAAGTAGTGGAGAATTCACCACCAACCGATAAGCGTGTTTGTTCGTTGGCCAGACATTGTCGCCAATAGACTCCGTCTATCCTCTGAGGAGCTGAGGCAAGCCATTTGGAATCTTGACATGAGCGTACTGACCGTCGATCGTCTTCAAATCCTGCTCAAAACCATTCCCTCCGAAACGGAATTGGAAGCTCTGGCTCAAAATTCAGCCGACTTGTCTCGGCTGGGCTCTGCCGAAACCTATTGTTTGGAACTCCTGGTACACCATCAACCTAAACGACCAACAGTCCAGTGGAATTCTAGACCAAGATTTGCCTCTCCAGAACATACCAAGGTTGCGTCAGCGCTTAGAGTGCATTCTATTCCGGGCCGAGTTTGCTGAGTCCATGGCCGAACTTGAAGCGGTAAGGCGTTTCCTCTGATTGGTTGAATATATATATATATATATTCTGACTGTTCTTCCCGGTCATCCAGGATGTGGATACGGTAGCCAAGGCGTGCCACAGAGCGCTTACCAGCTCCCATTTCCGAAGCCTCTTGGGGGTACGCAGATCCCCTCATTTGAGGCAGGAAAATAGTTGGTTGATTCGATTCTGCCCTGCTGGCACAGTGTGTGTTGACAGTAGGGAACATGCTCAATGAGGGAAGTTTTATGGGCGATGCTGAAGGATTTACAGTTGACTCATTGCTTAAGGTTCCACAACATTGTTAGTATGCTTCACACCACAGCTGACTTGTAGCCTTCGGAAAGCTGCCGGACGTAGCCTCAACGAAGGGAAGCGAACACACTCTGCTGGACTTTGTGGTGCAACTTCTGCACCAGTACGATCCAGAGTGCGTGAGCTTTGTGATCAACGATCTGCGGTTTTGCAAACAGGCAGCTCAAGGTACAACGCACACGGCCGGCAGTGATGAGAGAGAAATGGTTAATTGTCCCACAATTTCCAGATCGCATAGCCTTGATACCAACCACACTGCACAACATAAATGCTGGCCTAGTTCAGATTTCTAAGGAACTGGAGGTGGCTTGGGAGCAGGATCCGTTCTTGACCGCTTTCTCTCCCTTCTGGCAAGAAGCCAAGAAGCAAGTTTCTGCTCTGAAGGAGCCTGTGCTGAAATACCAGAGTGAGTATCTTTCCCTTCTCCGCATCTTCGGCGAAGACTCCAAAACTGCCATCGTGGACTTCTTTCGAGTGTTGTCCAAGTTTGTGGCAGCCTTGCAGGTGCGGTCATTGTTTTTCGCAGCGCCTTGTTACCTACCTAGTAGGTTGACATTTAATATTCATGAGCAGAAATGTCATCAGGAGACTCTTGAAAAGCGCAAGTTGGATAGCATGAACCACCTATTGGACGAGCTGAAGGACAAGCTGGCTCTCATCCCTGGACAGCCAGCAAGAAAGAACCTGCTGAAGCCCCACAGATCCAAGGTCCCTCATAGACGAGTGCGCGCCCCAACAACGGGACTCATGCTCGAATAAAGCTATGGACAATTTTTATTGGCCGTGAGGCTGACCCGGTGTGGGCTGCAGCGGAGCCTGAAAGGTAGGCTGCAGAGGAGGGAAGGGTTGCGTCTGCCTGGCAAGGAAATTCTGCGGGAGGTAAGAGGCGGGCTGCGGGAAAGCGGCCCACGGCTGCTGTGCGTTGGTATAGGGTGCTTGGATTGGCATCTGCGGCACCGACGGGAAGTGGTAACCGCTGCCTGCCGGCGGCATGTGCGTTGTGGCAGGCTGCTGCGAAGACAGGGCCAGCAGAGGCGTGTTGAAGTTGCCAGTTGGGGAGAACATGGTGCTCTGCTGATGTGGCGGGTAGAAAGGGGCGGGGGCGGTAACAGCTGGCGGCGGCAGAGTGAGTGGAGAAAAATCAGGCTGTGGCAAGAATGGCTGCTTGGTGGGCGGAAACGCTGGTGCGGAGGAGGAGAAGGGGGACAGCACGGGGTGCAGCTGGTGGTGGCCTGGCATGACGCCATCAAAGAGAAGCGAATCTGCCGCTGCGAATGGTCCCGATGGCGAGGTACCGTCCGTTCCTGCGCGCCCACGGCGCATCGGTTCTGCAAAGGAGGGAGACGCCATGGGCACGCTGGGAAAGGAGTACGGCGGGGCTGCTGCAGATAATAATGTGGAGGAAGATGAAGGATCTTTAGGCGCAGAGGGGGACGAAGGAATTGTAGAGGAAGAAAAGGTAGCGGGAGAGGTGGCAGACGACGATGGGGAGAATCCCGCAGAGACGGGCAACACTTCCCACTCCTTCTCGCCGGTGCGCGGACCAGCGGGGGCAGCGTCGCCGCCAAGGGTCGCCGGGAAGGGAGCGAGGGGGCTGAGGCCCAGGGAGCGTCCAGGCGGCGGGGTGTCGCTCATCAGGTCGAGAAGCGGGGGCTGAGCTGGCGGCTGCCAGACGAGGGACGGAAAGGGGGCGTCCTGGGGCGAGTCCGGCGCAAAGTAGGAATGGAGCATTGAGAAAGGCACCCGCAGCTCGAACGGCGGGTGGTCGTGGTGCACTATACGAGCCCGCGGCAGAGGAGGCAACGCCTCTGTTGCAGTGGCCAGCGCAGGCACGTTGCGAGTTTCTCTGTCCGCCGGGCCGGGGCGGGAATTGCGCGGTGCCTCCTGATGAGGGGCTTGCATGCCGGAAGTCAAGGCGGGGCTGGGGGCCGATAGAGCGCTGGCGGTGCGGCTGTGTGGCAGGGGCGGCAGCGTCTTGCGTCGGTCGTGCCCCAGCCTGCTGTGAGCTGTGCTGCCGGCAGTTTGTGCCGCCGTCGGCCGATCCCTATTCGCGTTCGCCGACTCCCAGAATTCGCGCGCCTGCGCCACGGTCTTTCGTAAGCCACTGACTGAATGCTTGAGAGAGGAGGGAGGGGAAGGGTGTGTGTGTGTGTCGAGCCCATACGCTTTGTACGCCACCGACAGGGCGTGTGGGCAGAGGAGGGGGTCTGCTGGGCAGAGGGGGCAGGGCTGCCGCGGCGCGCCCTGCTCCATGCGGCCTTCCAGGTATCGAGGATGATGAGGTGGCGGGGGCTTGCGGGGCGCTGTCGGAAGGCGATGCCGCGGCGGGGGGATGTGCGAGGTCTGCGGCGGGATGTGCGCGAGTGCCATAGTGCGCCACGAAAGACGGCGCCCCGATCGCTACAGCTTTCGCCACGCGCAGGGGAGGGACCGATGTCAGTCTGGAATGCATTTACAGGCAGGCAAAGAGAGGTTTCCGGGGTCAGATGGTGGGGGGGGAGGAGGGTACTCGGGGCATCGCGGAGGGAGTCGTAGCGATCATAGCGCCCCGTGCGCTTCTCCTCACGCAGCTTTTCCAGCCGCTTCTCGCCCTCCTCGCGCAGGTCGGCGAGCCGAGCCTTGGCCTCCTCGCTCTTCTGTGCGAGGAAACTCTTCAGCTTGTCCTTCTTGGCGCCACCGCCGCCACCGCTGGCCAAACCCGGCGCGCCGTGGCTAAGATCCTGGTAGGCCTGCACCTCCCTCTCAAACAGACCCTGCGGCTGCTGCCCCTGTGTGGATATGCGTGCTTGGCGTGAGCGCACGCGAGGGGAGAAAGAAGGACAGAAGAAGAAGAAAGAAGAAAGAAGAAGAAAGAAGAAGCCGAAGAAACATACCTGACTCAGCAGTTGTTCTCGCTCCGAGATGAATTGGGTGAACATCTGGGAGTGGCAGAACACGGCAAGGAACTGCATGGGTGTCCCACGTTAACCAAGCAGGCGGGCCAAAGCAGGCAGACTAGTCTACCTTGCGCACGGCCTTCTTCGGCTGGCCGCGTATGAAGGCCGCAAGATCAAACTTGAAAGTGGTCTGAGCTCGAGGCTGGCCCGCGATGCTGGGCAATAGAAACCTGTCGAGAGAAGGTATTATATGTGTGTGTGTGTGTACGCGATGATCACCCACATCAATCTCTTAATGGGCCATTTGCTCCCTCCTTGGAGGGGAGGGGCCGGGAGTGAGGCATGGAGGGCTCCTACCTGCGATAGCCCGAAAACATGCGAAGGAAGAATTCACGGAATGCGTGCTGGATAACCTTGTAGCGAACTTGCTCGGACCCTGAGGCCCCCCCCCCGAATTAACAGCAACAAACAAACAAACGAACGAACAAACAAACAAACAAACAAAGAACCGACAATAGTAGGAAGACCAGGAATTAACAATCACGTTGATGTGGAGTGGAACGAGGGGGAGGGGGAGGGGAGGGGGAGAGAGACGGGGGAGGACACGAAGGGAGGAGAGGTACGGCTATCGGTGAAGAGGGCATCCTCGATGGTCTCCTTGAGCAGGGTGACGTGCTCACGGGGTAGGATAGCCGCATCCTCGATGTTGGCGTTGATGGAGTTGCCGTCGAGGTCCACGAACACCACGCTCTCCAGATGCATCTTCTTCACCAGGGGCAGCTGGGACGACAGCAGCCCCACCACGAACGGCATCGGCGCCTCGCAATAGTTGACGAGGCCACGGGGCAGGACCGGCACGAATATATGCTGGCCCAATCAGGCATCAGCTCTCCCCTCATGGTTGCCGGATACCATATAGGGTTCTTCTTCACCCCCCCCCCTCCCCTCGAACGAGTCGTAGCAGGGTCGTACCTGCCAGCTGAAGGGATAGAGGAGGGACGAGGCCGCATGGACGGCGTGTGACAGCTTCTGGATAGAATGGGAATGGAAGATGATGCGGCGTTCGGAGAGGAGAGCAGTGAACAGCAGCAGCACTCGCAGCACGAACAGCGAGGAGAAGAGGGACTTGAGCATGCCCTGCACCATGATGACGAAAGAGAGCGGGAGAGGCCAAATTTCACCGGCTTAATTATTCATGCTCTTGTTTTTTTTTGAGGGGGGGGAGGAGGAGAGCTGTGACCGGGGGGGGAGGGAGGCGCGCGGAAGGGATCGACTCACCGAGGTGATGGGCAGGGTGCCGTCATTGTCCATCGGTCGCAGGAGTTCGAGCCGCTCCGTGGATGGCGGCACCAGCAGCTCCTTACAAATTCCCTTGTATTCTGCAAATGGCTCACCTATCGAAGTGAATCTGCGATTACAATCAAGCTTGCCGATTGGGAGGGGGGAGGGGGGAGGGGGAGAGGAACGCCGATGCTATGATACCGGGAAGTGGAAGAGGACAGGCGAGGAGATGAGAAAGGAAGGCCTCGGCGTGCAACAGGAGATCGTTCATGGTGGGATTATTGGTCGGTAGGCACGGGTGCCGCTCCAGCACCAGAGTGTGATACAGGACATCCAGCACCTGCTCCATCGGCCCAAACCAGCCACTGCTCAACAATTGTTTGGTTTTTTGATTTTGATTTTGGGTAGACACGGGAGGCGAGACAGTTCAGAATCGCACAAATTTGGGAGGGGGGGAGGTGGAAGGTTATGGGGAGGTACTGGTGCGAGAGAAGGCACAAGCAGGCCGTGTGCGCGCCTGACTTCGCAGCATCGTCCACTCCAGGAGAATGGGGCAAGAGAGGTGGCGTGAAGCGCCTGCAAAATCCGTACTGTCGCTGTCCCTCCGCATCCGTCAAGGTGAACACAAAGTCCTCCCTACCGCGGTCGGTGCAAAGGGCGGCCGCCCCCCAAATTGCCAAGGAGTTAACGAAAACGCCAGAATGAAAGCAGGTGGAGGTACCATTCAGCACTGGGAACGCTAACCAAAGGAGTGGTAAGGGAAGAGCTTGAGGTGGGTTGTTGCTGTACAAACAAGGCCTCGGGAAAACAAAACTGGGGAACGTGTGGATGTACAGTTGCATCTCGGGGTAGACGCCACAGAACTGAAGCCGCACCGACTGTAGACGCAGACGTGGACTGGGTGGGAATGGAGGGCGCGCAGCACAGAAGAGCCATATCGAAAAAAGGGCGTGTCGTCGTGTGTTTGGGTCCCCCCGTGCGAGCGGGTTGCGAGCGCGGCGAGGGTGAACCATTATTGGTTTCAGGAGGGCGGGGAAGAGGAACTTGTGGTGGTCTATGAGGTGTAGCCATTGTTGAATGGCCAACCTGTTGTCTCTTGTTCGCTTTCCAAAGAACAAGGTCTGTTGTTGGGTTGTAGTGGACGGGAAAATAAGGAAGAAATGCAATGGCGAGAAATTTCTTCCAAAGTGCTCACTCAATGTAAGTTCCTATAAAGTGCAGAAAGCGAGAGACATATTTGGTGGGTGGGCAAACGGATATGGCTTGCTTGTCATGCACGACAGACTTGAGATTATGCTCCAGTTGCTTACGCACATTGTAAGGTTGCAATATGTCGATTACCGCACTTGAAACAACCGGGAGGCCTCAGTTTGCTGCAGCCAAATTCGAATGGAAGAGGGGGTGACTCACCAGTAATAGATGGCGCTGAGAGCCTCTCGCTGGTCGTTGGAAGACCAGATACCTCCATCAGCGCCCTGAAGCACATCGGCGCTCAACGATCCGCGAGGGCGCTTGTGCTCCTCCGCGGCGTCCACAAAGTGAACGCCCAATAACAGACTGAAGCAATACGAAACTGTTCAATCCTTGCAAGCCAGCAGCAGCAGCAGCACGTGGGTGGTGAGGGAACTCACCTGTAATCAATGATCTCGTGTTTCTCCAAGAACTGATGGTGAGCAAAGGAACGGAATACATCGTCAGATATGAAAAATGGTGGGCGAATAACCAAGTGGATAGGATCAGCAAACCTCGACGTCATAGGAGAGGATGCGTAGGAAGCGATTCTTCCGCTCACGGCCCAGTTTGATTCGGAAGCGATCAACCAAATCAAGATCCTTAAGCATTAGGCTCGCTACCGGTGTGTCCAATTTACATGAAAACTGGAGGCGAGTCGAAGGAAAAACCCACATAAACAAAAAAAAAGTGTGCAGTTACGCGGGGGGGGGTGGCGTCATGGCGGCATTGATATACCAATGTCTTGCGCCCCAGAGTGGAGCCTTTCAGGTCATAGCGTTCGTCGATGCGCTCGGCGCCGCCGAAGGCGTTCGTCATTACCAATATGGTGGCCTGCTCAGCCGCGTTGATTCTGTACATTCCCAGGAACCGGACCAAAAACGACTTCTCCCTGACCCAGCCCGCCCCGCCCCGCCCCGCCCCGCCCCACCATCGAATGGCCGAGAGGACTTGGTGAATGAGGGAACCGAAGCAAAGGGGGAGGTGTGAGCGTGCACGTACGTGGGGTGCGTGACGTGTTGGTAGTAGGAAAGTAAAATTCTGCGCAAGAACTTGGACTCTGCCACGCTGATGGTCTTTATCACCAGTTTCTCATCCGCGCTCACGAACAAGAAGCTGCCGCTTTTCCCAGAAAAGCCCAGCCTGCGAACCTCGCCCTCGCACAGGGCCCCCTACACATAGCGAGCATCAGCTATCCATACATACATAGAAAGGCGTCGGGTGCGCCACTGCTCCCTCTTCAGTACAAAAAGTTAGACTTACCACGTAGTAGTCTTCTGATATTCCATGATGCTTGCGTAGAGACCGAAACACAGATGGGGCTGCGGTGGGAAACCCAATAGCGGGTCAGATCGCTCAAACATAGCACGCATTGATTGGGGTGTACCATATTGTCTAAAAGTGAAGGAGTCGTTCTGCGAACGGAGAGCGAGGGTGTGCTTCTCTTGCGCCTGAGCCGCATTGAAGAGATCGGCCCCATCGGGCTTGCGTCGTTTCACATCATCGATGGCAGCCCGAAGGCCCACCTGCACCTTAGCCCAAAGCGCCAGCCCGCCACTTAACTCACCGTCGCCGCTCTGCGGTCTCGTGTCTCGTTCTTCACCCACCGGTATAGAGGAGGAGGCGGATGAGGAGGAATGGAAGGGTAGCGTTCGTAGCGACATATGTGACGATGGATGAGCCGTCGTTGAGGAGGAGGAGGAGGAGGAGGAG
>CDFF01068839.1:0-12047 GCA_000826265.1 Acanthamoeba culbertsoni
GAAAACAACAGACGAAACCATTCAAGTTTTCGCCCGCAGGTAAAGCAGAATTGAATTCTCCTCGAAAAAAAGTTGTTCCCAATCACACACGATGATCGATCAAGCATGCCATCATTTAATGGCTATTTGTTCCCCATCACGCACGTAATTGCCCAGTTGTCTCGATATGCGAGCGCTCTATCTCTCTGGCTGTGTTCAACTTACCGATAAGGCCGTCCTCGAAATAGCTGACAATTGCAAAGAACTCAACGTAAATCAAAAAACAACTCACTTTTTTTTACTCTCTGTTTATTTATTGATTTATTTTTAATTTTTTAATTTTTTAATTGTTTTTATAGAAAGAAACAATGTCTTGTGGGTAACTGTGACGCCCTCAAATGGGCTTCTCCGCCTCCAGGTGTTGAATCTGTCGGGCTGCGCGCGTGTGACCAACCTTTCGGTGTACGAAGTGGCGCGCCAGTGTGCCTCCCTCCACACCCTCTACCTCGCCAACTGCGATCTGCTCACCGGCAAGATCGTTCTCGCCCTCCAGCGGTACCACCAAATTTATTTTATTTTATTTTATTTTATTTTATTGATCTGTTTGACAAGTAAAAAAAAAATCATAATTCATTGTTTGAAAAATGAAAATGAATTTTATTTTTATTCATTTTATTTTATTTATTTATTTGGGGGGGGGAATGGGTTGGAAGGTATTGTAAGGAGATTCACCTGCTGGAGCTGTCCGGATGTAATCGAATGATGGCCACCTTTGGCATGGAGAGCCTATCCGCTATGCACAGCCTGCAGGCCCTCGTACATTGCCCCCCCCCGCCCCTTCTCTCAGCGGCCAAGAGGACCTTGCTTCCTCCTAACGTAAGGGATGCGTATGCTTCTCTCCCCTCTCGCACATGCAAACGTTTCCTACTCTGGGAATGGCCGCGGTAAGGACTTGTCGCGGTCGACCCAGCTTCGCGACGGAGACCTCATCTATATCGCACGAATGCCCAACCTCATGTTTCTGTGCTTCTCGGAGACCAACATCGGCGACGAGGGCCTCATGAACCTCGCCGCGGGTATTTCACAAAGAAACAAAAAAAAAGAGAGAGAAAGAGAAAGAGAGAAAGAGAAAGAGAAAGAGAAAGTAACTCAACTCGGCTGATGGCCTTCCCTTGGCTTCGGTTCGGATTCGGTTAAGGATTTCTGCCGCGGCTCGAGTGGCTTGTGCTTTCCAACTGCGTGCGAGTGAACAACGCCCGATGCGTGCACCATCTGCTCGACAACCTGCCTGCCCTCGCCAAGCTCTACCTTTCAGGTACGCGTTATCCTTTGATCATATATATATATATATTGGGGAGAAATGCACCAATCTTGTCTAGCCCTCGGGAATTTTCATTGATTTCCTTCGTATTTTAAGGATGCACGGGACTGCGGCTGGCCAATTCTGCGGAGGGTCCGGAGATCCGAACGAGCGCGCTTCCGTCCATGCAATACCTCTTCGTCTCCAACTGTCCCGACATAGAAGAAGAGTTGGCGATTGGTCTCTTACGCAGGTGCGTCCCTCTATCATACACAACTTCCCTTCTCTTTTTTTTTTCTTTTTTTTTCCCCACCCAACAATCTTATTCACTTTTTTTTTCACTTTTTTTCTTCACTTTTCTCTGCATTCTGGTCAGGATGCCGAATCTGTCGTCGATCGTGTTGGCCCAATCGATGAATGTGAAGGACAACACCATGCGCTGTATTGCCGAGACTTGCAGCGATCTGCGCGACCTGGACCTGTCCATGTGCGCCATGTCTGACGATTCCCTCCTCGAGGTAGGAATATAATGACCTTTTGATTTCTTCCGTCAACCTCATTTTGAAGTGGATAATCACTCATCTTCCCATTCGAAGGTGTTGGCCAAGTGTTGCAAGAACCTTCTCGAGCTCAAAGTCGCGGGTTGCAAGCAGCTGTCGTCGTCCATGTTCCGGCAGGCCCTGGCCGTGCTTCCTCACCTGGAGATGCTGTCCGTGCCGGGATGTCCCAACTTCGACGCTCCTCTGCTGAGGTCCGTGTCCTTCCCGCTCCCCCAATGGACGAAGAAGGGCGACAACTCCAACGCTCACTTCTCCTCCAATCCTGACCAACTAGGCAAGCGCCCGAGTTGTGTCCGTCTCTGTCCAAGATCACGGTTGGCCGAGAGGGCATCAGCAGCCGCACAAAAACGGAAGTGGCCGAACAGTTCCCCGGCTTGTACATCGTTTAACCAAAATAAAAATTCTCTTTTTTTGATTTTTTCCTATTTTATTTTATTTTATTTTATTGGTTCGCTGGGTTTCATTTATCGAGGGATGGTCGCAGCAGGCTCTGTCGCTCGCCCGCTTCCGCGCTGGCCTCGGAAACGCTGGTGGCCGCCACGCGCGCTAGGCGGTCCTCTAGGTCGGCTTCATCGCCGCTGGGGTCCTCTTCCTCCTCTTCACCGGATCGCTGCGTTTGGTATGTGCTTGCGCCCTGCCAGCCGGTGCCCTCGCCTCTCTCCACGTCGCCACCAATGCTGTAGCGTTCGCCGGCGTCCTCCTCCCGCTCTATGTCCTCCACTGACCGATGACCATGCTTTTCCTTCCCCTTCTCACCCGCCGAGTCCGAGCCGCGGTTGTTCGATCGGGAAGACGTCCGCCTTCTGCGCCGACCGCTGCCACTGCCGCTGCTGCTGCTGCTGCTGCTGCTGCCGCTTCTGCTCCTGATTTTGCTGCTGTGGCCGCCGTTCGCGGCGGCCTCCGAGGTCTCTGTGTCCGCAGCAAGTTGCGGCTGCGCGTATCCGGTATCCCCGTCCTCGGCCTCGTTGCTGCTGATCTCCGATAGTGACAAAGTGAGATCGTCTCCCAGCAGAGGATCCAGCAACGGTGATATAAATCCACTTTTCAATTGATCCTTCACCAATTGAGCTTTCCTTTTCCTAAAAAAAAAAAAAGCGAGCCAGCAAACAGGGGAGGCAACAGAAAAAGAGAAAACAGAAGAGAAAAACCAACTTAAGCATCCCAAATAATAGGAAAGAAAAAACATTGAGGTTCGATGGTTACCCGAGGGACTGCTTGAGCTTGCGGGCCTTCCAGCTCCACAGCTCGACGCCGCTCATCGCGCTCTCGTCGGGCTGATGCTGCCGTTTTGCTTCCAGGTCTTCATCGTACCATCCGTCCTCCACGTCGTCCTCCTCGTCACGGTGCAGGGGCGGCTGCAGGTACGCATCTGGCAGGTACCCCGCGGACACAAGAGAACAACCACAATGCCGCCGCCGCCAATCACAGGTGAATGTCGACAAATATTAGAGGAGAGGAGAGAGAAGAGAGGGAGAGGGAGAGAGAGAGAGAGAGAGAGAGAGAGAGGTGATGCTGACAGTATTCTACTACGGACCCGTGAAGTCGTCCCAGGAGAGGGGTTTGAGGACGTCCGTGCCCTCGAGCGGCCCGAAGGTTGTGGTACGGTGCCAGTGGTTGTGTATGTAAAACCAGGCCATGGCGGTGACGAAGGGCAGCACGACGAGGGTCAAACCTCCTCCATACTTGGACAGGCCTGCAGGGTATCTTAAGAACCGTCGCACGGTAGCATGGGGAGTGGTGAAGGGGTTGCATGCGAACCAAGAATGCCGAGCATGATGAGCTGGAACAAAAGGATGGCAGCCATGAACAAATGGTAGGTCAACGGCCACATGGTACCTAAAGGGAAAAAATGAACGTCGGTTCGCCAACATTCAAATATAGGAAGTTAGTTGCACCGCCGCCTTGCCATCGTTGCTCGTTAACGTAGATAAGGTTGTAACGGTTGATTAGGAACACCAGCAGGAAGTAAACGAATCCAAAGAGGGTGATGAGAGGCGCCATCAAGCTATAGCACAACGTGACCGTGAACACCTGTTTACCAAAAAAAAGCAACCACCAATCAGAACCACCCAAAACTCCGAAACGGCGTTTGCCAATCGGAACGTGCCAGCAATTCCTCAGCAACTTCCAGTGCATAGTCAAACGGCTCCGGACGATATTTTTCCTTTTTCTGTGCAGGTCTCGTTTGAGTGGCTGTTTTCCTTTCCTTTCCTTTCCATGCGTTTCTTCCTTCCTATTATAGACAACAAACAGAAGCGACGAACCTCGCGTTCGGTGACGGGTTTGCAGAGAATGATGGTGGCCACGCGTCCGATGAAGGCCGGAATGCGGAAGAGTTTCAGCGGCAGACGGCCCCAGCCGGCGACCAGCAGATAGTTGATGAAGAATCCATTCTGCTGCGGCAGCGATGCCGCCAGCAGGTCAACCACCGAACGCGGGTTGTCCACAAAATCGTCTAAAATCTATGCTCGTTTCGATAATCATCTGCTTTAGGATAGAGAATAGCAATATGGAAATTGCCTTAGTAAAGGAAAGTGCCTTTAGGAACGCGCCTCCGAGAGTGGAGACGAGGAAGACGTTGAAGATGAGGAAGCCCCAGAAGGTGGACATGGTCTTCCACTCGATCTTGGAGTAGCTGGACTCGCCCTGGTGGGAGTAGAGCATTTTGATGATGGGCTTGGTGATCGAGATAAAGATGAGCAGGATCAGGGACGGCAAAAAGCCCTCCACCACGGCCAGTATCTGTGGGCTGATGTCGTTCAACATATCGACGATCGCTGCCCATAAAGAAGAAAAGAAAGAAAAAGAAAAAGAAAAATTTTGAGAATTCAGAAAATACACAAGATCTCAAAATAGAGGAATGGAATATTGGATGAAATTTACGTTGTATCCAGGTCAGATAGTCGACTTTGGCGAGCGACTGAATGTTAGCGAGCGACTGGACGGCGGCCACGGGGAACACCCACAGGATGATCAGCACCGCCAGCGAGATGTTGACGACGATCGACCGCACGACGCGCGGGTAGAACGCGATCGTCAGCTGCTCCCAATGCACGTCCGACGGATCTGCCCAAGACAATGCCCCATCAGCCCAACAAAAATAAATGAAATTTATAGAAATTTATAGAATTAACAATAAATAAATAAATAAATAAATAAATAAATAAACAAGGCTCGATCTATCCCCACCACAAGTGGCTCCCTGGAGAATGGCGTGAGGGGGGGGGGAGAGCGGAAAAGGGGCGTGCCAGGGGCAGGCTCGATCTGCATCTCGTGCGGATCGATCATGGCCTGGGGCGGCGAGCGCGCCGGGTACATCGACTTGAAAGTGATAAACGCCGTGTTGGCCTTCTTGAACTTCTTCTCGATAACCGAGTTCCTGTCGAAGAGGCATGAGTGTCTCATTTCCCCAGCTGAGACGGGAACGTTTAGAAGAGGCGGAGAGAGTTAGATATATTGGAGAACCTGAGGAGGGTCTTGATGAGTTTGTTGACCTTCTTGATCTTGTCCTTGTAGTGGGCGATGGCGTCCACCTTCGGGCCAATGCAGGGCAGGCCGAGCCTCTTCGTGGGCCGCAGGTCCTCCAGCGTCCTGTACTCGGCCTTGCGACGCAGGCATTGGAACATGAGGTAATACTCGAGGGAGTCCTTTAGACTGGCGGGAAAGTCGGGGGAAATGGTCAATGTTCCCGTCGACATGTCGACACAATTTCTAATAAAGAAAAGGGAAGCAAAAGAGGGTACTTTCGCCAGACGCCCGAGTCGCGAGACTTGCCTCGCTCGAGCGCTTCCATCTTATTCTTGCGTCGCTTGTAGGTCACCTCCGCGCGCTCCAGCTTATTCAAGTACTTGTTCCGCTTCTGCTTCAGCCTGTCCAGTGACGCAACAGAGTACACGTACTGCACATCGGCCACCTCCGTGTTCATGTGATCCTCGAACCTAGAGGAAGCATGAATCATTACAAGCATTATTATTGTGTTTTTTTTTTTTTTGAAGGGCAGAGGGATGAAACCATCGTTTCAGTTCGACTTTGTCCATAAGGCGTTGAGGAATGTTGCGCAGCAGCAGAGTAAAGCTGCGCGGTTCGCTCCTGCACGAGGAATGAGACGGAAAGGGGGAAGGAGAGAAGGTTGAGTTCGAACACCATTGCGGAGATATGGGAACCGCGTCACGGTCAACGTACCGATCCATGTAGCGACGACGCACGAACGCGTAGCGACGGTAGTTCCACCACATAATGCCATATCCAAGGAACGAATACAAGTATGTGAAGACGACTGACAAGTCCATAAGTATAGAAAACGAGAAACAATTGAATTTTTAAATATATATATATATATATACGAACTGTGGGATATCAGCTTTGGATCCTCCTCGCGAAGGTTGGAGATAGTGAATCGGCCCATATCAGCGACCTGTTCATCTCGGCTGTCGCCAGAGAAGTTAATGGGGAGAACGATGGCCAGGCCTGCAAACATCAGCCCGAGAGTCATCTGCCGACAGCCAATCACCATAAGAACGAAAGCGAGAGAGGCAAGACAGAAGCAGAGGCGTGATGTGAACTGCGTACATAGAGACACAACCGAATGAACTGTACGTAAACCAAGGCATCCGGTCCGTGTGTTTGCCACAGTCTATCATCAGAATACCTTGAGATGGAGGGCGAAATAAGTGACTGCTTAGTGTCCAGAACAGGAGGTCTGGATTACTTGATGCTCTGCCACATCCATAAGACCAGACTCTTCCAGAAGGTGGCAGAAATCGGATTATCGATTGCCTTCTTCCTGGGAGCGTAGAATTTATAGAGGCCGAAGATGCGACGTCTGTGAATGAGAGAAAAGATCAAGATGCAAACTAGGCCGATCGTCACGTTGATGTAAACTGAAGTATAAAACTTCTCGACAGACAAGTCCTCTGTGGTGTCATTACGACTGGTTATTGTGCTGCGAGGCACCACCTCCATGGCCGAGCCCGTCTAATACAACTTAAGCCAGCACCAGCGCTCGTGCTGTGAGAAGTGTAATTTAAACAATATTCGGTACTTATTGTCGAAACCTGTTTGGCATAATTGGCTGGCTTACAAGAAAAGGACGTAGAAAAGAGCTCCATGGACGCGCAAGACACTTTAAGCGCAAAGAAAGGTAAAAGGAAGAGCAGAGACAGCAGCGACGACATAGACGCGAAGTTTGATCAACTGCTGGCGATATCACACGAAGTGCGCAAGGCTGAGGCGATCGCAACCGAAAAGATTCAACAATGGCGAATCGCCAGCGGGTTCGAAGAGATGTCTGCCGCCCTGAAAGAGTGGCAGCTCTGGACGAAAGAGAAAGAGAGACTGCTTGCCACTCAGCTGCGTCCCCTTGCGAAGGAGATCGCAGAGTTTTACAGGCATGAGCTAGAAGACGAGAGTGAACTCGGCGAGAATAGGGGTGAACCTCGAGAAGAAACAGAAGTAGACGACTTAGCACTGAGCCTCTCTGACGTCTTGTCTTTGGTAGAGCGTGTAAAATGTGGAGCCAGGCACTGCAGCCCCTCTAAGCGCAGGCGAAACTTGCCACAAGAAGAGATAGAGAGCGAACGGATGCTGGCAGAGGACACCAGACCCAGCTGGGACAAGCAGTAATGTACCTTCTCTGGCAAGGACGGCATATCTGATGTACATAATAACCTGTTACGACCCTTGGACTTGAACCTTTCAAAGTATCTCCGGCGGGCATTCCCCCTGTCATGAATACTGGCAGCGTTGCGAAAGCAACAAACGCACAGGTGAGCTGCGGCGGAAACGTTACTCGCGCGCAAAAATTGTGATTCTCTCTTTCCGCGTGTAATTTCTGCGCGTGAAGGGAAAGGCAGAAGAAAAAGGAGCCTGAAGAAGAAGGAGCTCGCATCGCGACGTGTCCACGCGAAAGCCCCTTTCAATCTTTCTTTCCACATCTGTGTCTCGAATTGCCCAAGATAGAAGATGGGTGATTGCAATTTTTTGCAGAAGGCCATCACAATAGTCACGCAGGCAACCGAAGCAGATAGCAAGAAAGACTATGCTGAAGCCTTTAGACTTTACCAACTTGCCCTGGAATACTTCATGACCGCCCTAAAGTGTACGCATAGACTCCCTTTTCTTCTGCCAAATGAACTCACCTTCTCTCTGCAGATGAGAAGAACGAACGAAGCAAGCAAGTGATACGAGCAAAGTTGAAGGAGTACATAGATAGAGCCGAAAAACTGAAAGACTACCTCAAGAACAACCAAGGAAGGAAACCGGTGGCTCAGGGGAGCGGCGGGTATGCTTGCGGCGCTTCTAACAGACCAAACTATGCACCCCCCCCCCTAATCGCTTTTTTTTTCAAAGGGGAGACGATGATGAGGACGGCGATCCTGAAAGGGATAAACTTAAGAAGGCTTTGCAAGGTGGCTTCTCGTTCCTCAATTACTCTGCGGCCTTGATTTAATCTTCCCGATTCCAGGCGCCATCCTTACTGAGAAGCCCAATGTGGGCTGGGACGATGTTGCTGGTTTACATGCGGCCAAGGAGTCGCTCAAGGAGGCTGTTATCTTGCCCATCAAGTTCCCTCAGCTTTTCACAGGCCGCAGGAAGCCGTGGAAGGGCATCCTCCTCTATGGCGTGCGTTCATCATCCTTTATCGACTTCATCGTCTTATGCCTCCCCCTTTCATAGCCGCCCGGTACGGGTAAGTCCTACTTGGCTAAGGCCGTCGCGACGGAAGCCAATTCTACCTTCTTCGCGGTAAGTTCGGCCGATCTCGTGTCCAAGTGGCTCGGTGAAAGCGAAAGGTAACCGCCGCCGCCTCCCTCTTCTGATGACCAATCTTAGAGATAATTTCACCCTGACCCAGAATACACTCGCTAAATCAATTAATCCTCCGCATCGTTGTATAGACTGGTGCGCAATCTCTTTGACATGGCGCGACAGCAGAAGCCCTCTATCATTTTCATCGACGAGCTGGACTCTCTGTGCAGCGCGAGAAGCGACAACGAAAGCGAGGCCGCGAGGAGGATCAAGACCGAATTCCTTGTCCAGATGAACGGAGTTGGCAACGATGAGGAAGGTGTGCTCGTTCTCGGAGCCACCAACATCCCCTGGCAGCTTGACGCGGCTATCCGGAGACGGTAACTTGTTTTGTTGTAATTGAATTATCATTATTGTTTATTGATTTACGAAATGTTTGTTCAGATTCGAGAAAAGAATCTACATCAGCCTTCCTGATGCGCCGACGCGAGCGCGAATCTTTGAGATCCATCTGGGCAACACGCCTCACGATCTCACCAAGCAGGACTTCAAGGTCTTGGGCGAAATGACCGAGGGGTACATTTTGCCTTGTTGGCAAAGCCGCCTTTCTAATTTCTCAACAAGAGACCCCCTTTCGTGTCCGTGCTTACCTTCGTTTGGCTCCCGGCAGATTCTCCGGTTCCGATATTGCGACGTGCGTGCGAGATGCTCTGATGCAGCCCGTGAGGGCAGTACAAATGGCCACCCACTTCAAGCCCGCGAGGTCGCGCAACCCGGGCGATCCCAACATCTACCTCACGCCTTGCTCCGGCTCAGGTACTTTCCTGTTTCTTTGCCGTTCCTTGCTGGCTTCCTTCTTCTCACCTCACCTGCGATTGGCAGATCCCCAAGCCAGGGAAATGACATGGATGGACGTGCCCGGAGACAAGCTGCTTGAACCCGTGGTCACGATGCAGGACTTCTTGAAGTCAGTCAAGAACAGGTAAGAGCTTGCTTTAAATGGGGGAAACTACCTCCCAATACTTGCGCTAACTGAGACCCGCGTCCTCTTGACAGCAAACCAACGGTGAATCAAGCCGAGTTGCAGAAGCAAATCAAGTTCACGGAGGAGTTCGGCCAGGAGGGTTAGCCGAGTTATCAACGGTTCCGGGCTACGCGTTCGTCCTCCACATAATTTATTGGCCTTTGGGCAGCCGGTTTTTCCTTCCTCTCCTCTCGCTTCTTCGTTTCGGCTGCTTTAGCCACATTCGTTGTCCATTGTATAATTTCTTTCTTGGGGCGATGGTGTGCGTAGCAGCAACTCATCGCCAAGCTGCTTCGATTGTTTGAAATGGAATAAAAGATTTATGATGTAGTTTATCTTGAGGCTATTCCTAATCGTGTAGAGCCTGCCCTGCCGAGCAGTAGACCGGTGGTGCGTTGCATTGACTCAAGGAACACGGAGCGGCCGAGGGACACGCCCAAACCAAGGGCCATGCCAATGAAGAGCGGGCCCAGGAACCACGATTTCGTGCCATTCCATGCATCTGCCACTGCCCGTCTCAATCGAGCTGTCCTGCTTTCCTTAACCACACTTTGTCGCAACTGCGCTCTTCTTCCTTCCGCGCTCCTTCGCAAAAGGTGGTCCGCTGGTATACCAGTTTGTTCCCCCTCGAAGTAAGTGTCTTCTAGAAGTGGTTCATCTTGCCCCTCGAACATCTCCTCGTAGTAATCTTCTTCCTCCTCTTCGCTGTCTGTCTCTTGATAGTATTCGTCGTCTCCATATTCAACCCAACTGCTGGACATCTTTCTATTAAATTGTATTTGATATTTTCCTTCCGGTTTTCCGGTTCATTTTTCTGCACTCATTCTCTTGTGGGACACACATGGCGCACTTTGAATCCGCAGCCGGTTCATCTACGGTGCACAAAGCCCCTGTAGCCATTATAAGTCGTCGAGAAACATTTTCTGCCGCACACAGACTCCACTCTCCACAAATACCCGACGAGGTGAACAAGGCTCTCTATGGCAAGTGTAATAACCCTAATGGGCACGGCCACAACTACTGCTTAGAAGTGCTGCTTAAGGGCGAGGTATGCTGCCTTCCTTGATACGTGATAAGCTGTGCTCATTTGTTAGACATATTCCCTCCATCAACTTCATGCATGTCCTCCCCCTACTTACAAGAGCCACTTGCACAGGTAAATCCTATCACGGGGATGGTTTTTAACCTGGCCGAGCTTAAGGAAATAATCCGCAAAGCTGTTACAGACCAACTTGACCATAAGGTTCGCTTCATGTCGGAAATATCCTGACGAATACATGAATCATGTCTCTTCTTATCGTTGCTGATCATCAACGGTCTGGTTCTAGAATCTGGATTTAGACGTGCAATGGTTTAAAGATCGGGTGAGTACGACAGAAAACCTTGCCGTCTTCTGCTGGGAGCAACTCAGCAGCCTTCTTCCTAAGGGCATGAACATTACCAACCAATACAATCTGTTCGCTTGACACCTAACCAAGTTGCATGCAGGGCTGCTTCATGAAGTCCGTTTACACGAAACAGAGAATAATGTAGTTATTTACCGAGGCGAATAGTGTTAGAAACAACAATTGTAACCAAAAATACGTCTTAGCATTTTTATTGTTACTGAGGCGGTGGCAAGTGAGGAGTGAACTTTAGCTCAGGAAAGAAGAAGGCAATTTCTCGTCGAGCACTCTCCTCTGAGTCTTTTCGTAGTAATGTTTCCATTTATATAAACATATCAGCGCACTACTGCAACGCGTTTGCAGGGGAAGGAAGCAAACCTGATCCGTGAGTCGCATTACGCGTATCGGAGCCGGCAAATTGGCCGCGAATGCTGTGTGGGGCCTCGACTCGCGACCTACCATCATCACGATCAGAAATATGTAGCTATGTACCTACTTGATACGATATCTCCGATTGGACAGGAATAGTAAATGGGGTTTGTCTTACCGCCTGATGTGGGTGGGCCCCATCAGGGCGCGCCATTGGGCAATGGCGTCCTCTCTCTCCAAAACTATGGGTATTATGGGGCCACTGCCAGTGATATGAGGGGCGAGGTGAGATAAGCCCTAGAAATACACTTCTGGTAGGTACCTGGTGATGAAGGCTACAAGTCGCTGGTAGAAGAACCTGCCCTCGTGCTCACCATAAAAGCTTTCGGCCTCCTCTATTTTCATATCCATAAGCTTGCTATGTACGATTTCGAATCTGTTTTCTTTGATCTTCCGCAAAATCTCTTCAAGAGGCGATAGTGGATGAGAGGAAGAGGCTGAAGGCGAGAGGAGAACGTGAGGAGGTTGGTGATAGAGAGCGTCGAGAGTGAGGTGTGGGTGTGACCGTAAAATCATGGGCAGTGACGGAACCAAGATGTCTGGTTTGACGATGGCAAGCGTTCGCTGCCTCATCTTGCATGAGAAGAGAAAATTGTGAAGAAATTCGTTGGCATTACGAAAAA
>CDFF01068874.1:0-12386 GCA_000826265.1 Acanthamoeba culbertsoni
GGGGGGGGAATAAAAAGAAAGAACGATAGCGGTACCCAAGTAAGTCCACTTGTGCATCGGGAAGAGGAAAACGTAGATGTGGTAAGGAAGAGACTGTGCCCAGCCGTCGACGGGATGGAAGGCGTGCGACGCGAAGGGGGTGGGAACCTGGAAATACAATAAATAATAGACCAATTATTATATGCCATGGTAGCGCAAGGGGGGTGGAGGAAAGAAAAAGGACGCGTACCTTCCACCAGTGGTGAGGCTTGTGGCACCAGGAATAGATGTACCTGTTAAAGACGAAGCCACGGGCCGTGAGCAGGGCCTGTTTCGTGGTGCAAAGAAGCGGAGGTAGGTGCGCACTTGGAGTGAAGGCCTCGGTGGATCCAATAGATGGCGAAGTCCGTGAAGAGCAAGAAGGTGACGATGGACACGAGCAGGAAGGGCAGGCCGTATTCCTCAACCTACGGGCAGCAAGTGAGCAAACGCCTCGGTAGGGCCCATCGTGAGGCCGAGCAAGAACGAGAGCGGTACGTTATCATAACACTTGCTGTAGCCGTAGATTTCCCCGAGCAGAATTGGGGCAGTGAGAGCACCCATGAAGGGGATTGAGAGAAGGGACAACCCAATCTCCTTGGCAACTTGATTTTTGAGGAACTAAGAAGTCAAATACGAAAAAAAATATCAGTGGTTAGACATCGGAAAATGTGCAAAGATGGAGGCGTACCAAAGGATCCTTCTTAGCGGACTTGTCAAAGATGAAAAGATAGCTGAGGAAGGCAAAGCTTAGGTACATAACAGCACCACCAAAGCTCATTATGAACCACACGCCGAAGATGTTGCGCGGCAGCGTAGGTTCCTTCACGAGCGGGGAGTCGATGAAAGAGTAAACATAGGGCTCCAGCAGGTACTTGTCCGCGGCAAACAAGACGTCGTCCATTGTGATCGTGCGAAACCTGCGCTCAACTAATAAGTTGTCCTCTGCGCAAAAAGAACTCGCAATATTGTAAATGCAAATGTTTCCCCATTATTTGGGGGCGTCATTAAGTGCCGACGAGCTTCTTCGTCATTCAAGAAAAGGGCAGAGAAAATGGAGACTTTCCGGTGGCTGTTGGAAGGAAAGTCGAGAAAGTCCGTGAGTGGCTAAGCTTATGCAGTTGTGCCTTTTGTCGAAGTGGTATCCGGCCATCCGGACCCTTTTTCCAGCACGTGCTATGTTTTCAACAACCGGGATGTGGAATATAACAATGATACCGTATCAGAAAACCAACACGTTTCCTTATTGGCACTTTCGCTTTACTTTTCCGAATTTAGCTGTTAACTGTAGGAACAGTTCTAATTCTTATCACACTATTCTCGTCTGTTGTCATTTGGTTACTTTTTCTTTTTAGTTCGTGATATCAGGATAAAAACTCCTGAAAGTAAGAATAAATATCATAAGAAAAACCAGAACAACAGGATGAGGTTTCATTTATCTCCATAACCCTGTTCTTGCTGATCACTCCTGTTAAGCAGATGATCTTCAACAGTCTTTTTTTCTTTTTCAACCGCTTTGTGAAAGCTGCTTGTGCTACCACTTATCGGCTTCCTCTGCATCCTCAGCTTGCCTGATGCTGCGGCGATCATTATCTCTCGTCGACCCCAGCCTGAAGAGGAAAGACTTATGGCACGGAGCTTGTCCGTCTTTCACTCTCTCCGCGTAGGCGTCCTGTAGCTCATAGTGCGTGTTGAAAAGGTGACCTTCTTTCTTCATGACGAAGAGCCTGCCGGCATAGGTGGTTCTGGGGAAGAACGTGAGCACACCCAAATTCGCTACGAGGTCCATCTCGTTGGCGTAGTGCTCAATGTGAATGGGTCTCCTCTGGTTCGTTGCTCCGCGTCTCTCGAGGGGATCGTTAAACTCGTCAGCCGCACTACCGAAGGTAAAGACGCCACGGATACGTCCAAGTGCGTCGTCACTGATGTCTCTATCATCAGCGAGGACGTCCAGCACCAAAGAGAGAATGATGCCGCCCTGCGAATGGCCGATGAGGACGACTTCAGTGTGGTCGTCACTGAGGAGCTGTCTTTTGATCATATCGGCAGCTGAGCGCACAGAGCTGGTGAGCAAGTTCAGGTTGCGCTGGATGAAGCACTCGACGAAGTCTATTACGAATCCGTTAGTTTCATTGTAGACTCCCTGTACAGGCCTCCCGAACACGCTTTCCAGCCGCCGACAGTTGAGGCGTAGGCCGTGTGCATCCGTACATATGCCGTTGATGAAGAACCACCTTTCGTTGGGAAACTCCTTGGCCAAGGACGGATCACCAGTGTACCCGACCTGTGCACCAAGCAGTACTTCAGTTCGGACTAGTTCTCCTCCAAGGAAGGGCTTCTGATTGACCAAACCGTCAGTTGTGGTACTCTATCGGGTGCACGGTTCTCCCTGTCCTCAATAAGGAGCTGTCCAGCTCGCCAGACGCCAAGCGGCAGAGACAAAGAGGTGTACAAGCCTTGCTTCAGAAGGTTCATCGCGCTGTCCGCGTTGTGCAGGTTGAGCTCGTCCAAAGGACGGTTCTCCCTCGTGGACGTGTAAAGGGCTCGCAGTAGCGTAAGGCCGCCCCAGCCGAGGTCAGGCAGGTGACGAAAGATATACCAAGCGTCCCGACCTAAACCCCACTTCCCGTGCAGGGCATGCTGACCATCTGTTTTCTGCTCCTCCTTCAGATGGTCCATCACAGCGGCCAGGTGTTGTGTGGTATGATTGTGCTGGCCGTGCCTCATGCCGAATAGTGAGTGACCTTACATAGGATTGGTGAAACAAAGAATCGGATTTATAAAGCGACGTTTGTGGTTTGACGCTTTCCTGTGTATGCTTCTGGGACGTAGGCCTCTTGTTTCTTCGATTGGTCGGATAATCTACAGCACTACTCAAGCTTGCTACAAATTTCATTGGCAGAAGCCAGTACAACCTAGCAACCCGGTGAAGTGACTTTCATGGATTCCTTAAAGGGATCTTCTTTATTCATAAAGGGTTGTTTGTGAGCACTTCACCGCGTGTTCCCTAGTGTACTACATATTTACAGGATGCAAATCAACAAGGTTTACTGTTCGTCAGCTGTTGTTTGCGGCCCGTCTTGCCTTGCCAGCAGCTGAACAGACTGCATCAACGCAGGCCAGGTTGTGTTTGACATCACCAGAGGCGCAATGGTCACCCTGCTCTCCGGCTCGACAACTTGATGACTCGACACAACGTGAGCCGCGCCGTCTGAGCCTTGGGTAAGGATGACCTGCCATTGCGAGACCCGGCCTCCGTACTGCGGCCGTTCGCTCAGCTGCAGCGGGACGATGAGCACGTTGACCGCCTCGGCTTTCCCCTCAACGATTCTCCTCAACACCAGTGGATGGCCCTTCATGGCCTTGGAGACCTCTTCAACGAGGCTTGACCGAGAGAGTACCCATCTATTCTCTGCCGCTTTGTCCTCTAGGTCGGGGTTCGACGCTAGCGCTGTGAAGGCCTTCGTGGGCACAGAGTCACCATCTCTTCTGAAGGTGGCTCCGTGCGCGTTCTCCAAGAAGATTTCGATGACGTTGGAAGACCTCCGCTTCACCTTGACTCTTTCATGGGCAGACGTGGATACGCTGAAGGACTTCCCCTTGTCGGCCAATATGAGCTCGAGCTCGAGCCAATCCGGTTCGGTAGCGTCTCGTTGAGGCAGTGCATCCTCACCTCCTTCTATATGTAAGCTGCGCTGCACATCGAGAGGTGACCTCAGCCGTGCTCCGCTCAGACCAAAGACTCGGAGCTTTACCCCGGCTCCGATTACGATGGTCTTGATGGCCCCAGCATCAACTGGGCGGGGAAGGCGAAGGACGGGGTCATAGAGCAGCTGGTCGAGATAGAGCGCCATGGGTCCTTCTACCTCCACCTCTGGGATTAGGGGTGTCTCGTGAGGCAAGGGAAGATTTTGTGGGGCGAGCTCCGTGCGGCTGTTGGCGAAGGGGATAGTCCATAGGGGAGAGAGGGCTTGAGGGGGCTGCAGGAAGTAGAAGTCGGAGTGCTGGGTGTAGGAGTAGGAAGATGGTCGCCTCTCGTCGAGGTGGGTTACTTCGAGAGTGCCGTCGAAAGCAAGCGAGCGCCCAACTCGGGCGCCGTCCAGCTCGAGGCTGCGCAGCTCTACCTGCTCCTCGATGGGCAGTGCAGAGTTAATCTGTTGCACAGCTTCGTCCACTGCGTTGGCAATTGCGGGTCGCCACAGGTCCATGAAGCTGGTGTCAACTGCAAGCAGGGGACTGGCCGTGTTTGCGTGCGGGCCAGCAGGAACAGCCAAGCTGACGGCACTCCACACAATAATAAGAATCAAGGCAATAGGTCTGTAAAACATAGCTCAGAGTGGCTGTGGCGAAGCACTGGCCAGTGTTGCCCCTTTAGGCCTTGTTGGTGACGTAACGTGACCTATGATTGGCCAGTATCTTCAGAAGCTGAAATACGACAAATGACACTGAAAATTACTCTCACAATTGATTGAAATAACCAAGAAATTTCTTAGTGCCAGAACACGAACATGAGAAGATAAAAGAAAGTGCCGTTCTTGGAGACATGCTGCTGCTGGTCATGGTTCCATGATAACATCCACGCAAATCCAGTTATGGTCGCTGCACGACCGTGAAGGACCCACTTCATGGTGAACCACTGTAAGGTTGCCCGATAACAAGCACCAGTCGAGCTTGGCGTGGTAGACCCCGCCCACACTGTCGAATGTGGAGTCTGTTCGCTTGTTGAAAGGGTCCCGGAAGTCGAGTCCCTTCTCCTCGTTACCGCGCTGGACGCCGTGAAGATCGAACCACTCTGCTTCGGTCCAGCCCAGCGTTGTCCACCAGCTACTCTTGGTCCACCCCAGAGTTGGCGCAAAGCGGGCAATGCCAGTGATAACTGTGTTGAAGTCACCGGCGATGAGTGCGTAAGGTGCTCGCTTCTTGTCTTCCGTTCTCTCCTCCGACTCGTCTGCGGCCTCTTCGCTCTTCGAAGGAGGTCTGTAGTGTTTACGGGCGTCATCAAGGATTTCTAAGTACTGCGCTATTCGTCCCTCTACACCCGCGTAGTGAGGGTCCAAGTGGGCAGAGTAGCAGAGAAGGTCCCCATGAGGGGTCTCTAGAATAGCAGCGGCTTCGGCGTGCGTTTTGTAGGCAGTATGGCTATGCTTCGACTTCCGACAGGTCACAAGGACTGGCCAGGCTTCCTTAACTGGAAACCTTGAGAGGATCGCATTGCCCTGACATCCACCTGCTTCAAAGATCTGACTCGAGCCAGGGAACTTCTTCGGCTTCACCACCTCGCAAGCAAACACACATGCCATCCTCAGTTCCTGTGCAATCTACTATGGAACGTAAGCTTCGTCCCTCTAAACAATACACGTCAGTTGGGGTGGGACCTCGCCAGCACAGTCTACACTACCACTACGCGGGCAGCACAGGTCCACCTCTTGAAGTAGAAGCACGTCCGGCTTAAGTATCTTCATGTCTGCAAGAATGTCTTGCATGCGCTTCCCCATCTCCATGTTGAGGCTCACCACTCGTATTTGTCTATTCGAAGCACGGTCTTTCTCTCGGTCCTCTTCCTCATTACCCTGGTGTTCCTCCTCGCGGTTCTTTAGGAAGTGTTGCCGCACCGATATGCCTCCACGAGTGGGCAGAGTTTCCTGTGGGGAGACTCGAGGTTCGAAAGGCACATGGGCGTTTATCACGTACGGGGCTACAATGTCCCTTCCTTGCAGTAAAAGCCATTTCGTCCAAGTTATCGTCTCCTCCGTCGATGACCCGATGGGGGCTTCGTGTTCTTTTTCCATCTTTGCCCGAGACAAACTTGCTTGTCCTTGTTTATTGGTTTCGGTCCGCCCCTACGTGGCTTTTTCGCCGAAGCAAACTCCAGGAAACACTTCATTTCTTTTCTTTTTCTTTTCGATTTTGCCCTTCTAGGCCTGTCGCTGACATCTCGCAGACTCCAGATCAGATCTTCAGATCCACCAATTAATTCACGCAGCACTCGATATTTCGTGCGGATCGCTTGAAAACCAGATTGAAAATAGTAGTCTGACCTACCAATCGTTTTGAAGATGGAGTTAGAAAAACAATACTCCTATTGGTTCATGCTCACTGATAAATAGCTGGAACAGAGTCGCTGACAAACCACCACTACCAAACTGAACACGTGATGCAGGCGACAACAACAACATCTGCTGACATCAATCCGCTAGCCGACGACTCTCTCTTCACAGCCATTGGCGGAGCGGACGCGGTCAAGTTGGCCGTCGACGTCTTCTACACCAAGGTGCTGGGCGATAAGCGCGTCCAGGCCTTCTTCGAGGGGGTCAACATGGACCGGCAGCGCCAGATGCAGGTTCATTTCCTCACCTTCGTTTTCGGAGGACCCTACAAGTACAACGGACGATCCATGCGGTTGGCTCACCGGAAGCTCGTCGAGAAGAAGGGCCTCAACGACTCGCATTTCGATGCCATCGTCGAGCTACTGGGGGGCACTTTGCGCGAACTGGGCGTCAAGGAACACTACGTCCAGCAGGTGGCGGCCAAGTGCGAAAGCATGCGTGACGATATACTCTGCCGAGATCCCAAGCCGGACTCGCGCCAACCCAGCGAAGCGGAGGAAGTCTCGAAGAGGTCTGAGACGCAACTTGAATCTATAAAGAGGGTGGCGGTACCTCTACTAGTGCTGGCCATCGCCTTCCTCGCCGTAGTGGCCCTCATGTCCTGAATGTAGTAAATTAAAAGCGATATTTGCTTAGAATAAGGTCGCATTTATTGTCCACTTTCTCTCCTGGCTAAGTCTAGCTCCAGACGGCAGCGCGGGCAATCACACCAAAAACCCTGTTTATGGGTTGTTTGTTTAGAAATACTTTGTAATGAAGAAGAAAAAGAAAAAGCAAAAGAAAAAGCAAACGCACGTAGTGATTGTACAGATGTTGCCGCCTTTGCTCAACGCTTTTGTTGCTCTTCATGTGGTCTATGTAGGATATGGTGATCTCCTGACCCTCTTCGATTGTCTTGTTGGCGTAAATATGCCAAGTGTTGTTCTCTGCAGAACCCGAACGGTCAATTTTGAACCGACAGTCGGCCAAGGAAACGATGAAGCTAGAAGGGTACCAGGATAAGATGAACGAGTGTTCGGGACACAAGAGTGGTTATAGAAGGAGGAGAGAATGTAGAGTCCGGCGCCGACATTTTGCTGCGTCGAGTCGATCGTGATTGAGACAGCATTGATGTAGAGAATCTGAATCATGCGGCAATACCAATCGTAGTTGAAGACTACGATCGAAGTAGCGTCGTGAATTTGAACGTTAACCATTGAACTAATTCCAAGCGAATAATAAGTCGTACATTCTGCCACATCATCACTGTGAATGAAGCACTTTTTGAACATTTCATAGTCTTGCCGCCACAGATCAGGCTTCTGCTTCGCAAACCCCAAGACTTGAAGTGGAATCCATGTCGTATCCATGGAACCGGTATCTCTGAGTGATTGTTAATTTGTAGATCTTACATAGGACATCTATACCTATACTTACCTATAATTCAGCAGAATACGAGCCATGGTTCGCATTGCAAGCAATGGAAATTTGCGTTTGTCTGATCATTTGGAGGAAACGATAGTCAATTGATTGGTGACTTAGAAAACATCGGGTTTGAAGAAGGTTGCCTTTGCTGCAGTAGTGTTCCATTTCCTTCACCTCGCTTCCGCTGTCGCAAACGGCTTCGTGATATTGGCTCCAGGCTTCCTGTCTACAAGCTGGAGAACAATATTTCTGACCGCAGGAACCACATACTTGGTCCTGGTTGGTTGATGCTGCTGGTGGAAGGCTGCCTAAACAATGCTCGCATCGTGATGGCATGACACCGAAGGCCTCGACCCGTTCTGAGGGATAGCTGACAAAGGGCTTTTCGGCCGTGATGAGCTGACCTGCCGAACGTGATGAGCCATAATTGAGGGCCAGAACAGGTGACAAGAAACCGAGGTACCAGGTTTAATCCTATGACGAGCGACAATACCACGACCACGGCCCTCAAGCTCAGCGACCATGATAGGACTGTCTGGTCCGCCAACGAGCTGCTGGTAGAAATCGCGCTTGAACTGGATGAAGTAGAGTGAGCAAAATTTGAAGCAGCAGATGAGCGCTAAAGACGCAGTAAACCTGCTCAACAACACCAGGTTCTAGCCCGGTGTCGTATTGTTCTTCGGTCGAGTACAACCTTACGCCAGCGGCCGGTTCAGCAAATAAGAGGTTCCTCCACTTGCTGGAGGTTCGCAGGAAAACCAAACTACTTGGCTCACGCCTGCACCCCGCTCCAAGTGATGCCAGACCACATGTAAGTGTAGATCGCACCGTTCGCATCTCAGACGTTGTTTTCTCTAATATTATCTCAATTGATTTTCACCTCTCTTTTTCGTTAGTTGTGGCTCTTGGCGCTTTTTTCAATTCGCCGCTACAGCAAAACGCATCAAACCACACAACACAACGGATGCAAGGTGGAAGCGCTACAGCAAACAAGCAGACTTCGCTCCACTGATCCCAAAAACTGCACAAGAATGACCAGCATCAACCTTAAAGGCAAGGTAGTGCTTGTGCTTGGAGGTGCGGGACTCGTGGGAATCTCCATTGCTCTGCCTCTACTGCTCAAGGGAGCGTCCGTAGTAGTGCCCTCATGTTCACAGCTTTCTCTAGACCCTCTTCACAAGTGGTATGAAGCCGAGCTGGCCAAAGCAGGTGTACCTGCCGACCAAGCGGAAACCCTGGTGACCTTCAAGGAGGATATAGGCTCCACAGAAGGGGCTCAACGTTTACTTGACGCGGTGAAGCTCACAATGACCTGGGGCGAGTAGATGATGTAGTTTCCTCTATCGGCTCGTGGTACCAGGGCAAGCCTTCGCGGGCAGAGTCACACTTCGTCGCCCTCTCCGTTTTACTGCCGGCCGGAGGGTTCAACCTACACCATCATCTCCGGCGTAGGTGACAAGAAGCTACTCGCCCCAGGTGCCGGACTGCTTACGGTTGGAGTTTCCACCCTCTTTGAAGTGAGCGAGGTGGTGCGAACGGAGTACAAAGACCGCCGTGCGCATCAACGAGTACCGCATAGGGATGATGGTCAAGCGCCAGGACACAGAGGAGGGCCTGCAGGCTTGGGAAGCCTCCTACAAGAAGATTGGGGCCATCGGAGCTCCGGCTTGGTGACCCACAGTGATATACGTGGGGAAGTGGTGCGGGTTGTGCCGGACAACTTCACGAGCCAATTCGAACGCTTCGGTCAATAAGTCGACCATATGAATATGAGCATTCTCATTCTCATTATTCTTATTATTCAATTAAATGAACTATGCAGTATTTTATCACTCTCCTCCTGAGTAAGTACAAAGAGCATCCGGAGGCGGCCTTATCCGCTCTGGCCCATTGCCCGTACTGGCTTGCGAGAACCCCTCGGGGATTGCCTCTTCAAGATCTCAGCCAACAGTTCCCTTCTCGTGCGCCGCAGAGACGAGAGGAACTCGGGCGAATGAAGCGCAGCCAGACCACTGTTGATCACTGCAGCCAGTCCATCTTGTCAATAGTCGTCTGATGCATTACATGGAAGGTGGAAAGGAAACACGCACGCTTGGCCAGTAGGAAGTTGCGGAAGTCCTCCCCCTTCTCAAACACAGCAGGGAAGGGCAGGTAAGGGGCGTTAGGCTTCACTCCCGACTTGTACACAATATTGACTCTGTTGTCAAGGAGGAAATCGAGAGTTATTGGCAACTTAAAAGGGTAGAAAGGAAACCCCTCCCATTGATACCTGTAGTGCGTAGGCCGGGTGTTGGCCACAGGTTGGATGACCACAAAGACGTGATTAAAGTGAGAGGAAATGACTGAGGCATCAAACGCAACGTTGTCTTCCGCATCTATCAGAGCATGACAATGAATATTCCCGCTTCCTGCTACGAAGAAAGTTATATACCTTTAAAAATGATGAGCACAACGTCATTTCCCAGATGTCTCTTCCTCTCCACCTGTAAAAAGAAATAAGCCCTCATAAAGAAAAGGGAAGTTGACCACGGGTACCTGTTGGGCGTCGGCACTATTAAAGGGGATGTATGTGGAAACGTGGAACATAACGTCAAACTTCTGTAGCACCTTTGTAAATATGGAGTAGGTTCCAGTGCTACGGTCGCCTGGGACAATGCTCAGCCAACGAACTTGTTTGAAACTCTGTTGGTATGCTTACCTTTGGTTCCTAGACCACCGGAATAGCCGGTCCAATTAGCAAGCTCGATTCGGGTGCCCAAAAACTCCAGGAATTCTTCGAATGCCTGACTTCCATGCTCTGATGAAAGGGTACACGTTAACCCAGTGTAAAGGAAAGCGCTAAGTCGGGTAGGCTACCATTGGCATACATCTGGTCTTCGGTAGTCTGGCCAGGCTTGCAGTAGAGGACTCCAATCTTGAAGTTGCGTTGTAACTGCTTTTCCTCGAACTGAATGAGTTGCAAAGCGAAATCTAATACCGTCACCTCTTGCATCTCCGTGATTTCTGGATCAATGGAAGTAATTATTAGACTGTGCCTTTAAGTCGATAAATAAATGAAACAATTGCACCTGGATACAGCTTCTTGAGGTATTCGAGGAGTTTCTTCTTGGACACTTTCTTCTTCGGAATGGGAACCAGCAGCCGGTCATCACCCTTGTAGGTCCGTACCAGCGTTCTTGTACCACATCAAACGAAAGGATGAGAATGGATTGTTGTGGGGGGACCAACCACAAGTGTACCTGTAGAGGAACATATCTCCCGCCGATTTGTTGCTCTTGCTTTCACAGGAGATAACAATGGGTGGATCACAGGTACAGAAGAAGTTGCGATGATCTACATGCAATCACCATGGTGCTATTTTAGCATCTTTTCCCATCTCCCGAAGAAAAAGAGAGATAGTGTCGTGCCTCCTTGATTCCCCAAATACTTCTGGTAATATCGGCGACTGATATCGAGCATGTCTCGGGTGAGCTTGAAGGGGTATATACCCGAGTGCGACCCCAGCTCTGTGCGCCAGCCGTTGTCGACCACCAGCTCGTGCTTGGCTTCAGGAGCATTCTGTTGAAGCGACCTTTAGGTATAAACACTGGGAGGAACTGGTCCACGGTGGATGGGAAGTAACTCACCACTGGCCACTTGACGTTATCCATGCTTCTCGTCCACACGGCGTCGTCTCGGTCGATCTGCAGGGAATCGATCCTGGACTCCTTCGTTTCTCGCGACTTCCTCAGCGTGAGCGCTGGGGAGACTTCATTGCATTTCACGCACAACACATGATCGCCCTGTCGGCGTCGCTTTTTTAGAACGTCGTTTTGTTTTATGATGATGGAAACAACGGCACCTTCTCGAAGAAGTCGTTCAAGGGCACTTTGCATCGGGAGCATTTAAAGCAGCCTGAATGCCACAGCTTATTGTCAAGTGCGGTCACGTAAATGTCCTGCACGATGACATCCTGGCATTCCGAGCACACCAAACCAATAACCTTGGCCTTGTCCTTGTGAGAGTGTTTTGGTTCAATCAGAAGAGACCTCCAGAATGACTAAAAACCAGCCAACTTACCACACGGCAGTACGGCTTGCCTTGATGCTCGAAGAATCCGTCCGTGAGCGGCTGGAAGCAGGTGGTGCACACGAAGTGCTCGGTGTGGTACCGCTTTTCCAGAGCTATGAAGCCGCCAGAGAGAATAACCTGCTTACACAGAGCGCACACCGAGGAGCTGGACGCGTCGTAGCACTGCTGGCACAGTCTGCTGGGTTCCGCATGGGGGCTCACAGGTAGTATGCCTTGGGCTGCCCCCCCAAAAATAAATAATTATAAAATAAACATGCATGATCAAAAGTCTGTAACAGAGTATTTTGGAGGCGTACGCCCAACGGAGGGGACGGGAGGTAACTCTAGGTATGATCCAATTAGGGGTTCGCTGCATAGTAGGCAAGTGAAACAACTCTGGTGATAGGGCTGCCCATTCGGTGCTAAGACAACGTATGAGCCAAGGGCGTCGAAACACTTGGCGCAAGCCTTGGCACTTGGGGCAGAGACCACTTGGCTTGTCCTCCGCGTAAACATTTGGCCTGGCTGAGAGGGAGCAGTTAAATTGGGGTGCGAACTGGGCTCGCTGAGACCGTTTGGTATTATCACGAGTCAGCTGTGAGTGTGAGGGAAGGTCAGAAGGTGTCAAATTTACCGTTTATTCCGTTACATTGCACGCCCTTCCTAAATTAGGTGTTCCCTTTCTGCAAACGCGGGTAATTTCTCCCAGTTCGCGTTTTTTTCAGGAAAACAGGAGAAAACCAAAGGAATCGAAAAAAAAGAGTCTCCTTTAAGAGAGTCCATTGTTATTGCTATTGTCATTGTTGT
>CDFF01068877.1:11020-24383 GCA_000826265.1 Acanthamoeba culbertsoni
AAAAAAAAACTCAGGTGATCCTGTTCGAGTGAGACAGGTTCTGTTCAATTTGCTGTCCAACGCAATTAAATTCACTCCGTCGGGCAACAAGGTCACTCTGCACATCTGCGACGACCGAGTGGCCGAAAACGCGCAGGGGGAGCCCAGCGAACTCGCGGAAGGCCTGGTCTTCTTCCGTGTCTCCGACACCGGCATCGGGATTCCCGAAGAACAACTCCACCGCCTCTTTAAGGTTGGCTATCCTTCCACGCTGGGCGAGTCGCTCCATTTCTCACACCATTTCCTTCCATGCGTGCAGAGTTTCTCGCAAGTGGGACAGTCGACGTCGCGCAAGTTTGGCGGGACTGGACTCGGCCTGGCCATCTGTAAGCATCTCGCGCATGCCATGGGCGGTCACATCGGCGTCCACTCCGCGTTCGGCAAAGGTATCAGGTTCCATTCCTGTCATTCCAACATTCCTAACATTGATCCAAACGGAGACAGGTTCCACATTTTGGTTCACTGCTGTGCTGCCTGCCGCGAGTCCCTGGATGCACCGTCATCAGCTGGCCGAAGCGAAGCGTGAGCGAGAGCGGGGGGAGGGACGATCAGCGCTTGATGGAAAGCGCGTGCTAGTGATCGATGACAACATGCTGAGCCAGAAGGTCACCGCCAAGATGCTGTCTTCGGTGGGCTGCGAAGTCACGCTGGCCTCCAGCGGCCCCGCAGCACTGGAGCTGCTGGCCACCCAGCCCTCTTTGGTCAAGGAGAAATGTTCCACAGCCGAAAGCGACATGGCTATCGTTCCACGAATCACTGGTGGCTTTGACGTCGTCCTGTGTGATATAGAAATGCCAGAACTAGACGGGTATATGGGCCCTCAAATCCATCCATAAAACGGCAAACTGATCAACATGGGGCAATTCCAGGTTTGGCACCACCAAACGAATCCGCCAGCTGGAAAAACAAATAGCGCAGGCGTTGACGAATTCAACGGATGGTGAACGTGAGGATGGCGCGAGTAGATTGTCTCAGCCGCGTCGGTTGCCTGTCATCGCACTGAGCGCCTTCCACAGTGAAGACCATAGGAATCGCTGTAAAGAGAGTGGGATGGACGATTATCTCTGTAAGCCGCTCAGGAAGGACGCTCTCATATCGTGTGTGGCAAAGTGGTCCGCACAGTTTTCTGCCTGAATAAAATACTGTATTTTCTTTCTTTCTTTTTTCGGTTTTCGGTTCCATGCGAGGAACCAAAAAAATAAATAAATTTTATTTAAAAAAAACTTGGGCGTGTGCGCATTCAGAAAGAGACTGCTCCAAGAGGTTAATTTAAAATTAATTTGGGTGAATTGTGTACTAACTGCATACACACACGAAATTCATCGCCACGATTTACCCCCATACATGTATCACCTTGAAAAAAATACCCACACCAAGTCATCAATCCATGCAGGAGAAGACGTAGGAAGCGACGACCACTAAGTAAGCCTCACATCAACACGTTCGTCCACACAATTAAGTGTACACACAAGGTTGCGGTTTTTCGTCTGCGATTTTGTTTTTTTTTTACGTATTATTTTTTCTTTTACCCTATTGGCGTAAATTTTCTGGCCGAGGCAGGGTATGGGGAGTTTTGTAGCATGGGCGACCAGGAGTTGGCAGTGCGTTGGCCTACACCACACACCGTTGATACTCCCCAATATATCCTTGGGGTATATACTACAGCCCAGCTTCCATCACATAGTGCTCCACCCTGAGAGGCAGGGGAAGAATTTGGGGCAGCCCAGCACGAGTGCCTCAGGTCGACACTCAAATTCCACCACTGAACAAACGAACCTGGCCTGTTCTACATCTTGCACGAGGACCTTAGCACAGCCATCTACCTATACCCTATGGATTGTACAACCGGACTCAGCTTCCCGGGAGAATCGGACTCCGGTGCCTGGATATAAAAACGCTGTGGCTGACCACAGGAGCATTCGTCTTCTCTTCCACACTCAACAGCTTCTGTTGAACGACCTCAACAGAACTCATCAATTAAGTAGAAGCAGAAGTACGCAACCTCTTGATCACTCCCTAAAGCAACATGAGAGCCCTGTTCGCCCTTGCCTTCGTTCTGGTCTCCTTCGCCGTCCTCTCTTCGGCCATGAACCCTCGCTTCGACGAACGGGCATACACCATTCTGTCCGATAGCATCACAGCTCGCCAGTACTTCGGCAGCTGGGCTAGGTATCACGGACGCAGCTATGCCAGCCAGGAGTTCGCCTACAGGTACAACGTGTGGCGCGACAACTATGCCTACGTGGAACACTTCAACGCCAACGCCAACGCCTCGTTCACTCTTGCCATGAACGACCTCGGTGACTTGACCATGGAGGAGATTGCTCGCATCTACACCGGACTCGTCAGCTATGAGGCGCCCAGCTTCGATCGCCGCTCCTACGAGGAAGCCGAGGAGGTAGCCCAGAGGGAGATTGCCGAGCGTAACATTCCCTCGAGCTTTGACTGGAGGACTCAGAACGCCGTGACTCCCGTCAGGAGCCAGGGCTCGTGCGGTGCCTGCTATGCCTTCTCGGCCATCGGAGCCATCGAGGGCGCCGTCAAGGTCGCCACCGGCAATCTCGTCTCGCTCTCCGACCAGATGATCCGTACGAGTCCCTTCCCATCAGAGTTGTTACTTCATACTTACCCTCGGTCCTCGTTCAGTGGACTGCGCTCAGGGAACTGGCAACATTGGCTGCTCCGGCGGCAACATGGAGATATCCTACATGTGGATCCTCAACAATGGCGGTAGCGTGAGCACTCAGGCCTCCTACCCCTACACAGGAGTCCAAGGCACTTGCAAGTTCGCTTCCTCTGTCAAGGGCGGCAGCATTAAGGCCTACCGTACCGTCACCAGCGGCAGCGAGTCCGACCTGCTCACCAAGGCCGCCATGGGTCCCGTGTCCGTTGGCGTCAACGCTTCTCCTCGCTCCTTTGCCTACTACAGCAGCGGTACTCTGAACGATGCCAGCTGCACCTCCAACGGCCTCAACCATGCCGTCCTCGTTGTCGGCTGGGGCACGGACTCCAACGGCATGGACTACTGGCTGGTCAAGAACTCGTGGGGCACCTGTACGCCAATCCCTCTAGCCTCGCCGTAGGGAAATATCCCTACTGACTTTCCTTTCCCTTCCGCAGCGTGGGGTACTGGTGGCTACGCGCAGATTGCCCGCAACAGGGGCAACATGTGCGGCATTGCTTCGATGGCTTCTGTTCCCTGCTACAACTCGGATTGCAGCACTAGCAGCCTGCCCTCGCCTTCCGCTTCGCCTGCTGCTCCCAAGGCATCGCCCTCCTCCTCTCCCGTTGCTCCTCGCCCCTCGCCCGCTTGCAAGTGCTCTTGCTCCTGTACCAAGTAGTAAGTTCGGAAAGTAGCAGCTCCCTCTTTCCACCTCTGTACATGTCTCGCGACAATATGCGTTTTGTAAATTTCGTGTTGTATAAAAGCTCTCATTATGATTAAAAATAAATAAAAAAACTTCTTTCCCACACTAAGCGGGCCAATTCTTTGAATTATTGGAGGAAACCACAACAGAAGTTCTCCGACCCAAAGCGAACCGTTCGTTTACGCAAGAGACAAGGCAACAAGAGCCTGCCCCCCGGGACGTCAATAATAACTGGAGGGAATTAAGGAACGGTTGAATGGACCTCAACTAACGAGAGGCGCTTCTTTACCCCCCTGTCTGATACTTTGCCAACTTGCTCTTCCCCACCTATTCGGGTAGATGCTCGACCAGGATCTTCAATCAAATCACATCGAATACGACCCACAACCTCCCGAGACACCCACCTTAAGAGAGGAAGAAAGTAAAGGAAGCGAAGAGAAAAAATACAAAAAAAGGGAAGAACCCCCAACGGAGACGATAGAGTTACTCAAGCACCGTATTCTCGACCTCGAAAGCGAGCTCGAGAAGAAGGATGATTTAGTGGCCCATCTCGCTCAGGAACTAGATTCGAGCAGAGAGGCGCACGAAGCGAAGGATTCAGAGCTAGAGCAGGTGACCCAGACCCTGCTACCTCTTGCCGAGAGCCTTCACAAGATGCAGCAGCAACTTGACGAGCGAGAAAAGCTACAGGCGCTAGAGAGGGAGAATGTGCAATCGCAGTTCGAAGATCTCATACAGCAATTGGAGGCTGCGCGAGTGGCGATCGAAATGAAGGAGAAAGAAATCGCGTCACTTCAGCGCGAGAACCAACACTTGAAAATAGAGATAGAGAAAAAGAAGGGCGGAACTAGGGACGAGGAAAGCGACGACAATCTGTTGCCCAAGGAAGAGAATGGAGTATTACAAGAGCAACACAGCGAGAGCTCAGGGTGGGACAAGGAGGATGATGTTACCGAAGAGGAGTATGAGGAGACGATAGGAGAGGCTGCTGGCCCACCGGTTCGACCTGAAGACGCCAGTCCACGAAAGGAGAGTTCTGCTGTTGAGCTGCCCATCAAAATCCCACAGCCCTTGCCATCGACGATAGAACCTGAGAAGGGCAGCGATCCGTTGGACAAGTTCAAAGAGGACATGGAACTCGAGTTAAAGAGGATCAGCGACTCTCTGGAGAGTGCGGAGAAGTTCCAGGCTATGTTTAGCAAGAGGACGATGGAGTTGACCTCCAACATTGTTCGGATTAAGGAAGTGCGAGAGCTCGAGAAAGAGAAGGTTAACATGGAAGAGGGGACAAGCGAGGGTACTCAGGGCGCTACCGACCACGGTTTCGAGCAAAAGGTCAAAAGTTGGCCTCGAGAGATGCTGGAAAAGCAGTTGAAGCATTATAGGGTGCACTTCCCCCCCCCCCAAGCAATCTTATTGTGCGTATTTTGGGTGAGGTTCTGGCGAACGCCCATGGGCCTTTTACTCTCATTCCCGCACTAGATGAATAGCGTGTTGTTAGTGTCGTATGTCGTTACTTCTGGCAAATGACAGTTGTATCCTCGCAACAGTTTCATTTTCATCTTTATAATTCAATTGAGGTGATTTGTGCTCATAAAACTCGCAGGATGCATTCAATGCTGAGCGAAAAAGCCTCGAGGAAATGGAAGAAGAGAAGCTAAAGATAGAAGAGGAGCTCATGTCGGCCAAGCTTGAGCTTGAACAAAAGCAGCTGGAGGTGGGAACCCTGCAGAGCGGCAAGGAGCAGCTCGAGCAGTACGTCGCCCAGTTGGCCGAGGTATCATCCTTCTCCTTGACACTCTATGCTTCTTAAGGCTGACAACTCTCGTTTCATTTCTTAAAAGGAAATGGAAAAAGAGACGTCGCAGATGGTGTCGATGAAGGAGCAGTTCCAAGTGGAGACGCTCAAGTTCACCGACTTCTCCACCTACCTCACCTCCGACTCGGAGAGCGAAGGCGCCGAGGCTGAGGAGTCCGATGCGACCCTGCGAAGTCAGGACAGCAGCACGCTGGCCTCGCCCGCTGTGTCGCCCATCACCCCTCGCGCGAGAGGCGAGGAGGGGCCCAGCGCGCGCGTGCGGGACATCAGCAAGCGGCGCAGCCTCAACCTGGGGATCGTCACCACCGGGCCGATGAGTGCGATCAAGGGCAAGGAGCGTATGCGGTCTCCGGCCGGCCGGCTCGGGCCGGCGTCGTCTTCGTCCAGCCACATCATGCCGCATGGCATACACGGCAGCGGCGGACCGTCGTCCCGAAGCGAGGATGAGGACACCGGCACGGAGGGCTTGTACAGCGAAGACGAGGAGGCCTATGGGGTGAGAGAGGGCTCCGAGGAGCTGATCATCGGCAAGTACCGAGAGGAGGTCGCCCAACTGCGCGAGGAGCTGCGAACTGTGCGGGAGGAGCTCCAGCGGACGAGGGAGGAAAAGGAGCGGAAGGGATCCGAGGTCCGTGGCTTTCCTTCCTCCTCCTCTTCTTGTTCCTCCTCTTCCTCCTGTCCCCTTGCGAAGGATGCAAAGAACGAAAGCGAAAGCGAAAGCGAGGGAGAAGGGGCGACGAGCGAATACTACGTGCGTGGTCGGGACATAGAGGGTTATTGGCTGAGCAGCGACAACGAGAGCGAGGCGGATGGGGAGGGGGGAGGAGAAGGCGATTACGGAGTGAGGTGGAGGGAGAGCGCGAGGCGGCGGAAGGCGAAGGAGAAGGAGCTACGCAAGAGAAAACGCAGGGGTCGAAGAGAGGCTACGGCCGCTCTCGAAGACGAGCGAGGAGGGGAAGCAACGATAAGCGTCAGTCCGACGGCGGAAACTCAGCGCGAAAAGAACGAAGTCCCTTCGCTCTCGCAATCGCTTTCGCTTTCGCTCTCTTCGGTGGCCTTCGCGCTGTTCTCCAAATTGAAGAGGACGATATGAGAGATTCTCTCGCATCTTCTCTTCCCAACTCTCTAATCTATTTATTTCGTTGTACTTGTAAGTAGCGCTACTTGTAATCTAATACAATTTCCGATCATCGTCTCTGTCTTCTTGCCTTTCCTATAATAGATGCGGGCGGAGTTGGAGAAGAAGGACGAGAGGATAAGGCTACTGGAAGATGAGGTAATGAACGCATTTCTTCTCTTCGCTCTCCTCTTTCCTCTCTCTTTGGGCTTTACATTATCCATATTCCAATCAAATTTCGTTATGTATTTCTAATAAAGCGCACGAAACAACCGTTTAATATATCGTCATTTATTAGGTAGATCATGACGCTAAGTCGTTAATGATCTATCCCAATAACTGGAGTTGCTTAGGATATTTTTATTTGATCCTCATTAGGTTTATCTATACGATTAGTGATGTGTTACTTACGCGTACTTCTCAACAGTTACACTTGAAGAAAGACGAAAACGAGTCCTTCAGCAAACGCAACAGTGAACTCGAGGAAGAGGGACGAAACTCCTCACAAGAAATCGATGTACTCAAGAAAGAGTACTCTTTCTCCACCATCAACATTCTCTTTATTCGTATTAACCCTTCTCTTATCGACAGGTTGTTCTTCTCGTTAGCGGTCGCAATCAAGTTGAATTTGTCGCTTCAAGGCCGGAAATGCAACGTGGGCATTTCGTCCCTTTACGAGACTGCGTCGGGCCTCAACAAGCACCACTCCGAGTGGAGCGAATGGATACTTCAGCAACTCATAGAAGGTTCGTCCGCTCAACTTCTTCATCAGCGCACCATCGTTGAAAGCTGATTAAACGAATGCATTGTTGGTTGGTTTGTTTTGCAAAGCAGCGGAGGAGCCCGAGCAGCCTCGAGGCCTTCGCGCGTTGCTGGGAAGGTCGACGCGAGCAAACAAGAGCAACTAAAAAGGGCGTCGACACAACGGAAAACAATAAATATTTATTTAGGTCAGAAAAAGTTAGAGGAAAAGAGGAGGAAAATGAAGTCAACCAACCCTCGAAACTTGAAATATATGTGCGGGAAGCTTTAACATGGAGGCAGATGGAGGCAGCATTCCGGAACCAAGAGCATTAATCAAGTTGACCTTTGAATCTATGGGCGTGATAGAGTTTTTCAAACGGAAAGGTTGGGCCTACAACCGGACGAGTCACAAGACCATAACCTGTGCTGTGGGCGGCAGGAACTGTGTCATGGATGTACTCATGATATTGGATAAGAAATCGCTACGAATCATCGTAAGAAACATCGCCCCTGCCAGAAATGTGGCCCGACTGCAGGAAATCTGTGACGGACTGAACGATATAAATTCGTCACTGATTTTGGGCTGCTTCGCCCGGGACATAGATGACGGCGACATCACGTACCGAGTGGCTATGCCTATTGTTAATACCACCCTCACCTATGAACAGGTGGCGAGCACCTTCCAAGTTGCCGTGGCAGCAGTGTGAGTTTCAGTGTTGATAAACCTTGGTTTTCACTCACATGGATACTTCAGATTGACCACTGCATGCACATTGCTGTAGCTACTGGTACCCTTCCCTTCATTATTACTGTAGACACTTATACTTTCAACAAAGGAATACCGCTGATGAGAATTCTCAGTTGACTACCAATATCCCCGCATAATGAAGTTGATATGGAGCGACCTTCCGGCAAAAGATATAGTGAGGTAGGGAGCAGTGAAATCCTTAAATCTCCTTTCTGGCAGAAAGAGTATTAATAACACCCTCATCTCTGTAGGGCCAAGCCTAAGCCACCTATTCCATCGCTGCCACCAGCGACCGTGCAAAGGCTGTTTGATGCCCAACCCGAGTTGATGCAGCAGGTAGTAGAGGCGCTGCGACAGCTAGACGAGTGATCGTTCTGGTGCAGCATCATACCGCGTGATATGAGGAAAACCAAAAAGAAACACCTTTTCCAACCAACCATTCTTGTCATTCTCCGCGCTATTAATATTGTTGTTGTTTAACGAAGGGCTATCGCCGACACTCTTGTACTAGAGATGCCGCGTGCCAACTCCTTCGCCTTACTGCGGGGGCTTGTTTTTCTTCTGTTGTCTCTCGGTGCCACCCCTCTACCTTTCAAAAGGGATAAAAAGTCGAAAGTAACCAGCTTCATACCAGTTCCATCTATCACTTCTACTTGTCCTAACCGCTTGCCCTATGCCACCACACCGAAAGGGTGCGTTACAGTGACAACATGAGACGACCCAACAACGTGTATGTAACTCGTAGGATAGGTTTTGTCCCTTCGTGTGGGCAGACGGCTTGAGTGCTCCTCGTGCGCTGGCTCGTGCAGCGAATAACGACCTCATCGTCGTGGAACAGAACTCGCAGCAGATCACCGGTTCTACTCTGCCCACTCTCATTCCTCTGATACATCGCACCGCGCTAACGCGACGGTTGTGCAACTACAACAGTACTGTGGGACGGCAATGGCAATGGTGTGTCCGACAAAGATGAACGGGCGGTTCTAGTCAAAGGCTTCGGAATCAACCATGCTGTGATACTACGTTCGCGTGCGTGCTCTCTCTGCTCTCGCCATGTAGTGGCGTGTTCATCGAAACCGTGATGCAGCCTACCTGTACGCCAGCAGCGCATCGATGGTCTACCGATGGTTCTACCGTGCCGGAATGAGGCACAACCTTGGCACGCCTGAGGTACTCCCACGCTTGAGGATTGATAGCGAGGAAGGAGGAACAACCAGACCAAAATGGCCACAATTAGGTTGTGGTTTACAACATACCAACTTCACCCGTGGGCCCCTTCTCCCGAACGCTTGTGTTTGATGAGGACAACCGACTGTACGTCGAGCTGGGAAGTGCGGCCAACGTAGATCCCAACACCGACGTATGTCGCGTAGATAAAATATCATCACTCCTTGTGGCCTAAATTTGACCAAGCCTGCGTGAAGAGGGCGAAAATTCATCGCTTCAATGTATCCGAGGTACCCAAGGGCGGTCTGGATTGGTCAGCTGGCGAGCTCTTTGCAGATGGCCTTAGAAACGAAGTCGGTCTTAGGTTCCTTGATTCTTTTTCTTCTTCTTCTTCTTCTTCTTCTTCTTCTTCTTCTCCTTCTCCTTCTTCTTCTTCTTCTTCTTCTTCTTCTTCTTCTTCTTCTTCTTCTTCTTCTTCTTCTTCTTCTTCTTCTTCTTCTTCTTCTTCGACCACGATTCCATCAAGATTGGCGGTCGTGTGTGGTAACCGACCGATATCTCCTCTCAGATTTGACAGGTACGGCCGACTCTGGGGAGTGGAGAACGGCATCGACGGTCTCTATCGGGCCGATCTCGGCGGCGACATCCATAACGACAACCCCTCGGAAGAGCTTAATCTCTTCTTTACAGACCGTCCCGGTATTTCGCGCATTCCATACATTCCACGCTTGGTGTGCAACCACTGCGCTCTATGTATCCATTCTGACAGGTCCGGGGACCAATCGGAGTAGGGTTGTTTTACGGGTTTCCCTATTGCTGGAGTCAGTACAGGTTGAACGCTACCCGCAACCCTCCGGGAACTCAATGGGCACTCAACAAATTCCTTCATGATGGCGTTCACACGTACCAAACCCCCGGCGCATGTCGTCTTGACATTATTGGTATTCGATTGGTCAACCATCGTCTCACCGCTTGACGATCACCTCGCAGGGACGCCTGGTGCCAGAGCCCCGTGAACGTGAAGAGGCCCATACTCAACATGCAGGCACATTACGCGCCGTTGGATATCTTCTTCTACTATCGCGTACTCAGACGAACCCCTGCGCAGCTTCATGCTCTTTTGACATTTTTTTTAAAACCATGTCTTATTGGTTCCTTAATACAGTCCAGCAAATCGCGGTTTCCCTCCGTTTTTGATGGGGACGCGTTCATCTCAGCGCACGGCTCCGAGGACAGGTGTGCTGCTTTGGCGTCACATTACTAGCTTCATCCGCTCACCTCTTTCTTCCTTCTGTAGACAACCCCCTGTTGGTTTTCGAGTGCTACATATGCATTATGACGCGGACGGCATGCCGACCGAGTACGAGCCCTTCTTGGCGTATCAAGGCCCGGGCGACACAGGTAAGGCTCTTTTCTTTTGCTCAACCACCCAATGACCCCTTGCCTAAATAGCTGCTCTCCCTTTGGCCGTTACTTTGATACGTGGTGAAGAGCAGGTGTGAATTGGCCGCATAGGCCTGTGGGCCTGGATGTGGGTTTCTGTGCTGCCTTTGGAGAGTGTCTGTTTGTGTCTTCCGACGCCTCTGGAGTTATCATAGCCGTGGGCTTTGAAGAAGCCACTCCCTAATCAGACCTAACGTACAATCATAAAAAAATAAATAAGTGCGCGGCTGAAATATAATAGTCAACGAAATTAAAATTAATTGTCTTTAAGGCAACCGGCGATTATGGGCCGCCAATAGAGAACTCGATCTATCTCCGCACCAATACAGACGCGTCCTTCTAATCTCCTTGGAGAACTTGGTCTTTTTCAGTCCCGCACAACCAGAGAGYGAATGGCACGACATCTACTGTTACTGTTGGTGGTTCTCGCATCTGCACTTGTCGCGCAGGGAGGGTATCAATACATTCTCCAAAATGTAGGTTTGCTGCGACCCACCATAAGTAGCTTTGTTGTTTTTCACCACCTTGCTTCTTCAGGATTGTCCTGAGACCTTTCGGTTTCTAGAGCAAACCCTCGTGAAATCCAACTGTGACATTCCATTTCCTGCGGCGGGCCTGACCTACACCATCCCAGAAGACGGGACAGGCGACCGCTCAGCAGCCTTAGTTGAGGTACTGTCGTGGTCGTATGAACGGTGTCAGCTGCCAGTTGAAATAATAACTCAGTATGCCTTTACCAGGAACGAGAGTGCAGGGCTGTCTCTCTTTTTGAGGGCAATCTGGGCGGTGATATTCTCTATATCGATATCAGCAACATTGATGGGTTTACAGCTGGACTCAATGTTACAGGTAATAATAGATGCCCAATCTATGTAGCCTTTTTTTTTGTAATGGTCTGCTAAAAACTCCCCACAGGTTTCTACGCAGACGGCAGCCTGCGCAACATTCACTGCTGTTCTGGATGTCCCAACACTACAGACTCTCCCAATTGCCATGGTCAGGGCATCTACTGGTACCCTACAGAAGTGGCGGGCTACGGAACCGTTGGCTGGCCCTCGGCCAACTTGCAGAAGTTGGTGGTCCAATTCAGCTGTCTCAGCGATGAAGACCTGCACGCGTGTGACGGAGTCGCATGCCTAAACGATGGGGTTTGCATGGGTGGCATGCGTGGCCAGTGTCTCTGCCAGCCTGGCTGGGGAGAAGCCAATTGCAGCAAGAAGCTGGACCACACGCCATGTTTCGGGGTCGACTGTGGCTTCTACGGAATATGTGACACGGCATCCGCTGAGGCTGGCGGCAGGAAGTGTAAATGTCTGGACGGCTACACTGGCGACCTGTGCACCGTGCCACCAGACGACTCTCCTTGTCGAGGAGTGGACTGCGGTTCTCATGGAATCTGCAAGGAGGGCTTCTGTGAGTGTAGCAGTGGGTTCTCCGGCTGCACTTGCGACGTCGCTCCGAACTGCACCTTTATTGCGGATTCCGACTTCCCCGGCAACGATCTCACCACGGCCACTGCCAAGACCGCCGAGGAATGCTGCACCCGATGCAAGGAAAAAGCTGCCTGCCAAGCCTTCACGCAAGTGGGCACCAGCTGCTACCTCAAATCATCGACTGGCAACGGTCCCACTGCGCAAGGCGGCGCAACAGCCGGATTTCTGCCTGATACCGTCACCAAAGCTCCGCGTTCTTGTACGCCGACCTGCACGAATTATGATAGGTGTGAGCACTACAAACACAACCTTCCTGCAGGCATTTATGACAGGAGTAGTGCTGATAGGATTCTATCCTTCGTTGTCCGGATAGTCGCGCTGCTTTTTGGAGACTTTGCGGTAAGCTCAACACAATATCTAACCCACCATAACTCGCTAAACTTAAAAGGGAAGGGCCAGGAGGAGAGTCGAACTCCCAACCTCCGCGGTTGACTAATGCGGCGCTCTACCAATTGAGCTACCCAGGCCCTTCTTACCACGATAGTCTTCGCGGCATCATTTTGCCTGAACTATATTGTCGACAATATTTCTAGCTTAATTTATTGGTTGTAATGTATGGGAACGGTTTATCAATTTTTGCACTGCACGCTCTCACGAGGTGCACTACATTGAGCGGCCCTACCCGGTGCTCCCCGAAAGGGTTGAGCCTGGCCCTACAAGCCCCGATGGGGACCCTTCTGTGGAAGGCAACAAGCCGAGTCCCAGGAGGCGGCCAATGCAGAAGAGAGCACAAACAGCCTCAACACTGTGCCATGCCTTGATGCTGGGTTAGCCTCGGTCTTGCTTGAGATACACCATCATGATGCCCGTATCATCATTCACTAGCTCGTGAGGCTTCACTTCGTGCGTGTATCCCTCTTCGACAATCCTCGTGTGGTGCGAGCGTACGGCTTGGGCGATTAGCTCGTGCAGCCTTTGTTGATGATGCGTTTTCCCGCCTACAACCCGGACCGAAACGAGGAACTGTCCTCATTGTAGGCGCGGGCCAATGGGTTTTGTGTTCTTCATCGTATGTCGCTAAAAACAGAAAACCTGAAATAGTTGAGATCAAAAGTTGTTTTCTGTTAAACGACATAGGCCAACGTCCCTGGCACCTCAGCAGAGAATGGCTCTTTTGCGTCGACGCAATCAACGAGAGAATCCCGTCGCCGACACAACCAAACCTCACTTACCACACCAAACGGACACCACACACGATGGCCAGGCACATCACGCTGGCGGTCCACTCCGTCGCTCTCTTGCTGTGCTTGCTCACTTGCTTCTCGACCCGCCACTGGGCGGCACAAGGCCAATGCACGGTGGCGACCAACGTCACCACGGCCCTGTGGCACTCAGCTGACACATGGACCGGCTGCACGGGCTCTGACGGTCTTCCTGGCCCCGACGACGCGGTGTACATCACCGGAAACGGCGTGGTCATCACCG
>CDFF01068882.1:1755-14907 GCA_000826265.1 Acanthamoeba culbertsoni
GCTGCGAGAGTAAAGCGCTGCCGACGCCTTGCAGGCAAACTAGGAACTAGTGGATGGCGTGACCAAAAAATGCAGGCCACTGGTCAGGCAAGATACCACACGGGTGTGGATAGGAGTTAGTATATTGGAGCATGGAATCTCTTGTGGAGGATCAGATGATCAATGGAATGCCATCACGGTTCGGATTGACTTTTCAAGGCGTCATAATGATGCAGTGCGCCATCATCGCCATGAATGTCCATCAGATTACCGCCCCCGGTCTGCTTAAGGTCATAGGTCAACATGGGACGTAAAGAGTCCCGTTGATAAGCTGACTCGCAGGCCACCACATCACCAGTAGGCCCTTGGGTTGAGCCCAGCAAGCATCTAAAGTAATCACATAGATGGCTGTCCAAGATCTTCATTCTTAACTCTCAATGTAAATGTCCTTCTTCCGATAGTAGTCTACGGCAAAGTTGATGCAATCCACACAGCTAAAGATGCGGCATGTTGCGGATCCAACCTTGCCTATCCGTACATCCCCCTCCTGATCTTCTTCGAAGGCCTTACCAACTTCTTCGAGCAAGTCCTCACTCGCCATGGCGCAGGAATCAAACTCTTGCCATATCTTGTTGCCGTCGACATCAAGCCATGGACATCCTTCTCGGGTAGACGCAAAGCAACCACTGAGCTGCTCAGCGACGTGAAAGGATGAGTTCCGGTTCCACGAGACGCCCAGCAGGAGGACCAGGCTGCCAGGTATACCAGAGAGCTTCCCCAAAGGCGATGTTTTCACATTGAATGGATAGTTCAGTTGGTGATCTTCCACAAGCTGCAGAGTCAGAACCACATGCACGTGACCATTGTAAGCTGCAGACTACTGGTAGCACTCTCATTGGTAACTCGTAACGTACAAGTTGGGCATTTTTGCCCCAGGCTGCGAAGGAGGACTGAGGATGGGCTGATCGGACTGTGCCAGGCCAAGATCGGAAGCACTCTGCGATTTTACCCATGCCTCGTGACGGCGTGTACGACGGATTGAAGAGGGGCATCTCGGCACGTATGGTATCGTGCCAAGCAAGAGGTGCCGGAGGGTTCTCCCACATGGCAGGATCGCTGAACTGCGCAGTAAAGGCAGGCATCACGATGGTACCCTGAGTCATCCCCCCCCCCAAAGTGTTGCTTAAGTATATACGAAAGTGGCTTCGCTTTGGAATGCAAGAGGGGCGCATGCTTAGCGCTACATACCTCAGGACCTACAACGTCCATCAGAGCAAGGATGACGTCCACTTCACTGCCACAAACCTATCAATAAACCTATGTGAGTGGAATTCTGTACTATTGGCTGCGGCGAAGGCTGGCAGGGTACCCAGCCAAGGGATGACATCGACGCATGCACCACCACATGTGCGCCCTTACATAGGCCAAGCATGCGCAAGTCAGCTGCAAGCGAAGTGCGTGTGCGTGGGCTTGGAGTGGCCGCCATCGACTCCGCTTCGTGAGCAATTCGTGGCAGCAATGTCTTGCCTGGCTGCTGGACTAGTTGTCGCGTCACTCCCTTCTCAGTCATTGGGACCGTGTTGTGTTGCTGTGATAGAAATTGACTTGTCCACCAGAAATACCTCTGTGGAGTCCTTGCAGTGAAGAAGGTCGGCGGTTCTTCTCTACTTTGGAAACAGTAGACAACTGTTCTTTAGCGGGGAATTTTCTCACGGAAAAGAATCGTGCGGCGCCCTTCCGAAACACCCTCGTGAGTTGTGGCCACCCTCCTCTTCCTTTTGGCCGATTGGGGTTGTTGGGGGGGATGTTTTGGTTGGTGGCTGCACGCATGTTCTCCTTGTTGGAGGCACCAAGCCGAAAGAGACCAGGAGAAGGGAAAAACAAGAAGAAAATTATTGTTTCATTCTCATTCCCAGCAACAAGGTGCCCAGGAGCAGTGGTGTGCTCCAACAATCCGACCCATTACACCATCTTCACTCCCTTGTTCCATCACGGCGATATTTATATTGCCGATACAACGCCAGTATTCACCCATGTTGGCACCAAGTTGCGCCGCAGTGCAACACAAGAATCTACCCCTCACTCACTGCCAAGAACCATCTCAGTTTTACGGGCGGCTTGGATCCAAAGTCAAGAGACCACTGTAGTCAGCCAGCAGTCAGAGGAACGTGCTGAAGTGAGACGTATGATTCTGATCCAGTCGCCGCTGTTCCAGTGGTGGAGATCTGGCTGGAGGACGTAGGCACTGCCGCCTACCTCAAGTCGCGCCTGGGCGGCGGATACTAGCCGATCGCAACTTGTAGTGATGCTGCTGATGATGATACGCAGCAGGCAACAAGGCACATAGCCCCTGTCACTTGTTCCCGCCAAGTTGCGCTTTCGGGCACGAAGAAAATAATTTGGTTCCCTGACGGTTCAGAGTTGGTGAAAAAGATGGAAAAGAGCAGCAGGAATTTATGATGAGGAGTGTCAAGAAAGAGGGAAGCGCGGATCACATATATATCGTTCGGCTGTTATATGTATCATCAGGTGATTGCGCTATTCCAGATGAAAAATGAGCTGGTCGTCCTTTTGCAGAACGGCAATGCTTCTGTCGGTAGCAATCCTCGCCCTGCCTTTGGTTGTGACCTTCTCTACCTGCAGCATTTCCCCACACACACACACACACACACACGTTGCATGAGACAGCCAAAGAGGTTGTCAACCAGATCGTTAGCTTCCGTACTTTGACCACTTTGCCCGTTTTGTCTTCGAAGGTCTGCCAGAACTCTGCGATGAGGCCTGCCATTGTACGATCGTTGGCGAGAACAAGCTCCCGCGCGTCCGACTCATCGGAAGCAATGCACACGGTGACGGGTACCATCGTCCCTGATGTGCTCAAAGATTCTTGAGGTGAAGTTGATGGTCTAAGGGTCGGAGGACTGGCTTTGGGAGACAGGCTGGAGAGAATGGTGTCCTGCAGGCGTGTAGCCAGAACAGATAGGTCCTCTCTGGTGACCACCAGGTTGCTGGTTGTGGCCGTTGGCGAAACGGGCTCCTTATTGTGAGTGACGTGTTGAACTTCGCCTTCTTTCAGCTCTTCTGGTGTTTGCCGGCTGTGGGTGAAGAGCTTATTGAAAGCTTGCGCTGAGTTTTCTTGCTCTAGATCGATCTGGTTCCTTGACCTAGGCCGCGCTTGTTGCGCCGTGGATGAGCCCACATGTGCCACGTCAAATATGGAGCCAGTCGCTCTCCCGTCTGTTGTTTTTTTTTTTATTTTTTTTTGGTGAATTTTACAATATCCAGCAATAACAGCTTCCATACCATTCACTATGGCAACTATCTTCCTTATGAGCAAGGATTGCGACTTCTGAAGGCCATTGGCGAGTGTTCTTAACAGTTCTGTGGCGTCTTCCGGATCTGCTCAATAGCACAGCGTGTGAGCGGGTAACCACCATCAATTTCTCCCATGACATGATGATATAAATTGTAACAAGTACATTGTTGGGCCAAGGCAAAGAGGAACTGCGCCTGGATATCCTCTTTCACCGAACTGTGGAATATCTGCGCAAGGTATCTCGTGGCCAGGGCGCCATTCTCCTGCTGGATGAGGGACAGCGCAGATAGGTCTGGTGGCGAGAAAGGCTGAATGAGGAGACGTTCTCGGCACACAAAACCACCACAATAACAACAACTCACTCAGCTCCATGGGCTTGTCATCGTAGAGGCCGTCTAATATCTGTTCATGCGATAATAAAATGAGGGTGAAAAATGATTATAACGCTGCATGGAAAGCTGAGGCCTAAAAGGAGTGAAAAGAACGTTACTTGCTTGTGGTTGAACAGCAACATGTCTCCACCGAGGGTGGTGACCTGTATCTTAACCTTGCCTCCTCTGCTCTTGCCGACTGTAGCAAAGATAGGCTGGTTTGGCACTCCGATATTCTTGGCAATGCCTTTGAGAGGATAAATAAAGAAATTAATTAATTAATTAATTAATAAAAAGAACAGCGAGATCTCACGGGGCTAATACAATCCAGAGGATGATGCAAGCTAGAAGGTCGTACCCATGTAGTGCCCATTGTGGGTGTAGTAGATTGACCCGTTGTGTGTCAATCCGCAACCGATGACATCCCCAACCGAATAAGGCGGCCCATACCTCTCCTTCGTATTTCCGTCCGAAAACATCTTTCCATCGTCGCTATGGTAGCCCCAACTCCTGCCATAGGAGAGCACGAGAGAAAGTTTTCGTGGTGAGAAGAGCAGCACTAGAGTGATGGCCATGTTCTTGAGGTGCGGAACTGTAAGCAGAGCCCTGGCAAAGTCGCAGTATCCGTATTCATGGCAGGACCAAAGCCGATACCGAAGACACTAGAGGTGGAGAAAGTCCAACTTCATCAGGATAATGTCAGTGCATAATGTGGTGGAGAAACAATCGTACCACTCTTCTTGTGCTATCACGTTGACTTCGAAATAAAAGGCTGTGCTTTCATTTCTTGCGTTGGAAACCTTCAGGTCCAGGGCCACAGGCACTTGATATGCAATTCGCCGTTTCCCTTCGCACTAAAAGCAACAACCCACTGTAAGTGTGTTATGTTTTTTTTTTTTTTCCTAGCGCCTATTCTTATTTTCCACAAAAGCAGGTCAGCGGGTACCGCGAGGAGGTCAACAATCGTCGTGTGGGTTGAGTGTTGAAGAATGCGACACATGCTGTTGAGTTGACCACTAGAATAGGGTACAGTAGCCAGCGGCAGAGGCGCCAAGCACAGAACCGGAGCTGGGGAGTACTTAGCCCCAGGCAGCTGCTTGTTGGCCAGAGCACACTTGCTGGTGCCTGGACAGTCACAGTAGGCCTGGGTGCTATATATGGGTCTTTTCTTCACCTAAACACCGGGCATTGATTCATAAAGCAAGGTTGAACTGAAGTAGTAACGCTCTCTCACTCACAGAAATTACCCACCTTATGCCCCTTGTGGCATGTCCGCAAGCATGACAGGCAACAACCACAAGAATGGTCTCCCGGCCAGCAAGTGTGACAGTGGAAGAAGTGCTGCGCGATATGCAAGGTGCCCGTGGCCTCTGACGTACAGCAGGACAACACCGAGGCTTGCTGGCTCCATTTCGTGGCTGCTTGTGGAGAGATTAGATGGCACAGTGATGTGAGGTAATTTACTTAAGAGGGAAAAAACAAACACAAGTTGTTTGTGGATGGCAGTACTTGGACGCAAGAGCCTCAGCAGGGCGCTCACTGTTCTTTCATCCAGCGAAGAACTCAAGAGTAGCTTCTTGATTGGTTGAATGTTGCTCTCCGTGAGTAATTTGTGAGGCGCTACAGCAAAGAGAGGTGTGCACACATTAGTCACACTTCGAACGGTTGTCGTTTCTCTTCGCAAAATATGGCAATTACTACATTAAAAGGTATAGTATTTTTCTTTTTCTTGTTTTTGTTGTTACCTCTAATGTGTTGGGCAATATCCAGGAAATGCTGCTTCTCCACGCCTTCCATTGAGGCCCATCGATGCAGAAGTTCCGACTGGTCTGTTGCAAATGACATGTCACTTTCATGATGATCATCACCACGAGCCCCAAGCCTTTTTCGTCCATGGGGAAAGAATACACAATACCGTGCAGATTCCAAGGCAGAAGAGGGAACAGCGCCACGGCACCTCTCTGCTGTAACCCCGAACCATTCATCCACATGCGTAACAAATGCTCCAGGTACATGTGTTCACTGGCCGCGTCATGCAGTTGTTGAACTAGATAAGTACAAGTGCAAGCCGAATTAGTTGCTCCATGTCCCTTATACAGTGTGTGTGTGTGTGTGTGTGTTTGAAAATTACCATCCAACACGCAAACAAGGCATTGCGTGAGCAGACGCATGTTGGTTGCGTCAACATCCGAAAAAGACGAATAGCAGAGGTCGATGAGTTTTTGCACGCCTCCATGGGTATAGAACGCATAGGAACACTGCCGAGAATACATGGCTGGATTCGGTGTCAGTTGAGATCAGGGAAAAGGAGAGGGCTGTGTATGTGTGTGTACGTCGGCTGCAAACACTAGAGATGAACTGGAGAATTAGAAGATTGTGGGCTTCCTTCTCTCTCATGCTACTTTGCTTGTGCTTGGGGTATGTTGCTGGGTTTTCCATCACCTGCGAAGATAAATGAGAAAATCTTGTATTCATCGCTCTCCCTCCCCAAAAGGCAATCACAATACCTCCAAAGATTTACACAGATAGGGCATCTTGCTTCTGCACGACTGGCAAAGAAGAAAGGCGTGAGTGGAAAATCAAGGAACGCGAGGAAGATGAGGGAGCTTACTGCCTATCCTGCACCAGTGTTTGAGGTAGTGAATGGCCACGGGGCGCAGCTCCGAGGACGATGGGCCAAGACAACACAGAAAAGGTAACACGAACTTGACGTTTGGTGGACACAGGTCTGCAACCGGAAGTGAATCAAAAACAAGGATAATAAACACTAACAATAAAAATAAATAAAAATGCAATATATTACCTTCGACCTTGGTTTCGGTTGTGAGTATTAAGAGAAGTCTCCAGCCCTGAACCACATCAGAAGACAAAAGTTGCTCAGCAGTCATACGACTCTCCTTAGCAACCAGCATTTGGGAGAGAATCCACTTCACGGAGATGTCCTGCAAAGGACACTTGAATCAAGGAAAAAGGTGATTGGTAGCCACGGAATGCCCACCTCGACCTGCTGCAACAACTGAGGATTATGAACGATTTCAAGGGCTAGAGGCTGCGATGCAAGCTTGCCACCAGAGACGGCCTCGAGAAGTATGCATCCCAGAGACCAGATGTCGACACGTCCATCATATCTTCGATATTGTTTCCTTTAGCCACATATTAAACCAATGGAGGGAATATACGTACTTTTCCTGAAGTAGCATCTCTGGAGCCATGTACAACAAAGTCCCTGCCACAGTTTTGAGATAGTCCTTCGAAATGGTCTGTGAGACTCCAAAGTCCACTTCACAAATCATTGTTGAAGATATCAGCCTCTTGTGTGTTGAGAGAGAAGAGAGAGCAGAGAGAGAGAGAGCATCAGTACCTATCTTCAAATTCCCTTCTTCGGTAATGAGAATATTGGAGGGTTTCAAATCACGATGCACAATCTTCTTGGCGTGAATGTACTTTAACCCCTCCAAAAGGGTGATAAACCACCTCATGATGATCTGGACAGCACCATACAGTTAACTCTATTGCGTATGCAGAAGGGGGGGGGAATGGAACCTTGTGGTCTATGACTGGGTTGTGTTGCAGAAAGGTTTCCAAGTTTACACCTTGAATGAGTTCCATGACGATGATGGCAGCTTGGTGATTCTTGTGCTCCAACGTCTTCACTTCATGAAACTTGACGATTGCAGGGTGGTCCAGGCTTTGGAGAAGTTTGGCCTATCAAGTTAATCTAGTTAGCTATTGAATAAACTTGTTATGTTTGTAACACCTAAGGTGCAGCGATGTTACTCACCTCTGCCACGGCTTGTGCAATGTCTGCCCTATTATTACAGGAAATTTGTTTGAGGGCATACTCTTTCTTATTCTTTCGCACATGGTACACTTGGCCGAAAGCTCCTTGACCGAGGCTCTTCACAACTGTATAGCCTGCAATCTCGGATACCTGGCAAGTAGCAATAGGCAGTCAACTGGTTATCCAATGCACGTTGAGGGGAGTACTATACAGGAAGCACAAAGGGCGCGTCCTCATATTGGGGTGGTTTCGGTTCTTTTGATGGAGAAGGTCCCATCACTGCCCTGTTGTCGTACTGATGTTGCTGGCGAAGTAAAGTGGTTTGCTGTCCGTCCTTGGACACTGGAATTTACTGCTGTGCGGCTTTCCTTTTCGAATACTTTGTGTCAACCAATAAGGACCGCAGCAAACGCTAATTGGTTAGGTTCTGCCGAAAAAATAAGAATTCTTCGGCTCACCAATAAAATGGCAACCCTTTATTTTTTGTTGTTGTTGTCCTTCCAGCCACAACGACGGCTTTCCTGGAGCTTGTTAGCCAACGAGTAGGCTACAACAATGTATGAGGTGAAGGAGCAGGAGGGCTGAGGACGGGAAGAAGAACACGCTCACATGGAGCTGCTGAACGGCTCACCAGTGAAGAACAGAAAAATATTATACAAATACGACCACCACTGATGAAAGGCTACCTTGCGTAGCCAAAGATCACTGGGCCACCGAGAGAGTTAACGAAAAAAAAATGGTGGGTGATTTTGTCTATGGCCACATATCGAATCTGTCTGGTTTGTTTTGCGAGGCAATTGATGAAAACAGGGTCATGTATGTAGAGGCCTTTCGCTTCTTTTTGGATTTCTATCAGTTCCAATTGGCCACAATCCAATCTTTATCTACCCATTTCTTTCTTTGTAAGTTATTATTTTCAAAAAAGCTCTGTAGAGTTGTCATCCGCTTGCTGCTGCACAAAGAGTTGATATACAAGAGAGGTAAGTGTGAGAGTGATACCACATTGCACTCGTTCGGGACTGATTGGTGGGATAGAGAGACATTGCGGAAAGAACTGCTACGCACTCGTTAGTAGTGCGCATTCTTTTCTTCTCACGGAAGCGCGATGTTTCTTCCACCGTTGGTTTGGTTGTATCCGCCGATTCTTGTGGGTCATCCTGATTTTCGGCATCGTGCTTGCTGTCGCCAGATGCGGCGGACATCTCTTCTTCACCTCGTTTTCGCTTCGCCGTGATGCGGGTGCCACTTGCGTGTGATAGGGCAGCGTGACCAGCGTTCCTTTTCAACATCACACGGAAGCCGTTTGGTGCCGCGCAACAATAAATACGGTTTAGGAAACGGTGTGAACCCCATATACTGAACGGCCTCATTGTAGGTTGCGAAACTCTTATACTTCGCACCAGAAAACCCATTTACTTGGAGCTTGCACTCTTCCCTAAAAGCAGCGTGTGGTTGCCACGAATCTTCATGAGATAAGCTGCTGTCTAAGTTGCTGTTGTAATCGAGAATCCAACATACCAAGACTCATAGATGCCTGGATTATTTCCCACACTCACCGCATAAAATTTCTTCTTTTTGCTCATTCTCTTGCCTCCCTTGCAAAGCTATTATTGTGAAATTATTGTTTTCTTCCTGGGTTGGGATTGTTTTCCTTTCCCAGAGGCTGCTGGAAAATTGGAGAAAATATGGGGGGGCCCCAAAATAATTGTTGGTATTCTTCGCAGATGGGCCCCAGCTGGTTTCTTCTTATATTATAAAAACTTGATTAAAGAAAGCAAGACACAAACATTTAGTTGATTACGTCAACAATAATCGCGTAGCTGCCCAGCCAGAAGAAAATGGAGCCCACTTCAAAGCAAACAAGAACGGCAGATCTAGTCACAATTTCACGACCCGCCACAAATAGGCCTACAAGCAAGAGGGTAAGCCTCATGTGCTACCAACAATAATATAAACGCACCAATGATGCCAGCCACCAGGAAACCAGCACCGCCAAGGGTATTACACAGGGTCTCCCAATAACCAAGCGATCTCGGCTTCCAGCCCCACCATGCATGAAGGACCTCGGCCATCATGAGGTAGTTGCTGAGAACAAAGAACACTGATGCGACTGCCGTGGGCAAATATATGGACAGCCTTGGCTCTGGCAGATAGACTGGTGGTATAACGTTGAGTATCGATTTGCCGAGGAAAAGCGTCGTCCCAGTGAGCTGGATCAAACTCGCCCACACGTCTATTCGCCGTACCAGGACAAGCAGCGCTTGCACACCAGCACAGGCGTGCTTGGCCATTGTGTAGTTGGCTTCACTTTTGGGAACCCCATAACCGACGGGGCCGGTACGGAGCGTCAGGATTAGGCCCAGCAACGCGGCCATGAAGAAGAATGCAGTACCAAGCAGGAATACAACATTGGTAGCCCATAGGACACTCCAAAAGCTGTTGTACACTGCAGGCACTAGTGGTGGTATTCCTCCTGGTGATCGGTGAAGATGATGAGTGTTATCAAAACGCGCCCATCCTCCCGCTGCACGGTCTCCAAAGCCGAGCTTACCTCCAACGTACAAGGTAGATCCAATCAGAAACCCCATGCCTTTCCACCACTGTCCGTTTCGCCACTCAACACCAAACAACCTGATGGCGAAGATACGAGCATATTTAAGCAAGTTGCCATTTTCCCAATCAAACAGTCAGACTGCAGTTTTACCGGCTTTGGCGAATCGTTTCCCGAAGACTCTTTTTCTCTTCCTTTCCATGAGCTCTTCTTTTGTACTTCATTCTGTGAAACGAGTTTTGTCAGCGAGATCAATGAAAAGGGGCTCTGTACTGTGAGCTACAGACCGATGAGAGCGAGAAGCCCACTCAAATTGCCCAGATGGGGTATCGAATCGTAGACGTGTGGGTAGGAAGAAGCCAAACAGTAAATCCCCCGAGGACTCTCTGAGGTTGTAAGTGCCCGGGAAAGCCGTGTGCCCGTACTGTCGCATGTCCGCAGCATCGGCACAAGGATACTCTTCCGCAAGCTCTTCGCCAGCCCATGTCTGGGGACAGTCAAACCCGCGCTGTGGCTCCCTCACTCCTAACTCATCACTGTGGTTGGAGTGATCCTGGTCGAGTTGGATGTGGACGTCGCTTGCGTTTTGAGCGTGTGCGGACGGTGAAGGGGGCATGTGAACTTCTGGGGGTATTGTACATGGGTGTGGGTGTTTTGTTACGAGTCGGAACAAACGCCCTGAGCCCTTTCTCCTGCTCCCGAAAGAAGGCAGGCGAGCAACAGAAATTTCCGATCTTGTTTAGGCTCAGGAATTCAGTAGAAATTTGGCCCCTTTCGAAAAATCTTGATCTTTCCCTACTAGCATTAAGGCCTGCACGTGTGATCATAATATCCAGGCAAAAACCTGGCCTAGCCCCACTCGGCTACTGAGTCACCTTGCACTGAGGCCCATTCGTCACTTGGCGCACAATCCTGCCAGTTGCAATACCCCGGTCGAAATTGCTCTTCCGGCTGTGGGGGATGAAGAAGGATTTAGAGAAAGGTAAGCATTCACGTGCTCATGCCACGGTGCAAACCTGTGGAACAGGTGCAAAGAACTCCTCGTAGACGCGCATGGAGGGAGCCTCCCCTGCAGGGGTAGACTCTACCATTTCTTCAAGCCGCACCCTGCATGAATGAGGAGGAGGGGTTGATGATGCGATGAGCGCGGTGGTAAAGAGACAGTGTGTGACTGCGCTGCCACAAAACTCACCGGAACAACATCCCTTCCTGTTTGGTACGAGACCATTCCGCGGGGAGGAGAAGGGACGTGAGCTCTTTGTGGTGAACCATCTACATCCTTGTCTGCAGGATGAAAAGAAAGCAACCGTACCACTGGATCAGTGATGTTCTTTCCGGCGGCTATCTCTTCGCGATACCAGAGGCTGTTCTTGTTGTTCACCACCTGCCTCGCATGAGGAGGCCGCGTCAGATGATCAACTCGCGACAGTTTAACTCTCGTCAATGCTCTTTTCGCCACTTCTTTTCCTTTTCCACCCCCCCCCCACGACAAAATAAAAGAAAACATAAGAAAGAGGAGAAGCCAGGAAAGCAAAGTGCGAGCTCTATTTCGATTCGAGCGCTACAAGCCATAACGCATGCATGATTGTCTCTGTGGCAGCTATGGGCGCACGCAGCGAAGGTTGAGGGAGAGGAAACAAAATGCTTAACGCCTACCGCGAGTGGGGCGGGAAGGCCTGCCGCGAGGCGCGCGAGGCCCGCGGGGCGCACGAGATGCGGCGGGCTTGCTGGCAGACTCGCTTTGCGAGGTCTTGACGTTCTGCGTGCCCACCCTGTAGATGCGCACCTTCTGACCGTCCACCTTGGCCTACATAACACACGAGGGGGAAGCAAAAGGAATGATCGCACAAGGATCAATTCCGAGGTCGTGCTAAAGAGGAGCGAGAGAGGGGGAAGAGGCCAAGCACGCACCTTTCCCTTGCCTGAGAGGTCGAGCGCAAGAGACACCGAGTTGATGTGGGCAAACTCGACTGAAAAAACACACACACACACACACACAGAAATGGGTCAGAAACGGCGCCAGAGACCAGACCGTCATGGCCTCCATCAAAAATCGGTATGGAATTCCGCGCATACCGAAGGCGTAGTGGGCCTTTTGGGCGCTGGTCTTAGTCTTGTGGTCCTGGATGGACACGTTGAGGACGACGCCGCAATGGGCGTCGTAGAACAGCTTCCGCACGCTCTCCTTCTTGACGCGCGCCGGAAGGGGCGTCACCCACACGCTGCGGGCCACACGGTCGGGATCCTAGAGCCGCATCAGAAAAAGGGGAAAGGGGAAGAAGAAAAGGAAGAAGAAAAGGATGAGAGTTAAGGGATGATGATGATGATGATGATGATGATGATGATGATGACAGGGTCTGACTAATCAGTTGGGCGGCAGATTGAAAGGGTAGAAGAGATCGGCGGATGAGGAAGGAGAAGGGCGAGAAGGAGAGGCAACGCACCAGGAGAGCGACGCGGGGAGCAAGATCGAAGGAGATCTGGTCCGGGCTCTTGATGAGGTCGCTGATGGCCAGGAGGGTCTCATCTTCGAGCTGGTTGCCCGCCAGCTTGAAAGTGCGCACCGAAGGCGACGCCACCACCGCCCTGTTCGACCAATCAACCCAACGGTCAGACACGACCAATCAGAGGGCGTCAGACCTCCCCCCCTCCCGCCATTCCCTTCCTCTGTGTGTGTGCGTGCGTGCGTGTGCGTGCTGCATGGGCGGTTAACGGGAGGGGGGGATGAACGCGTACTTGGCGATGGCGAGGGCGCCGTGGTCCTTGATGAAGTTGAGCTTGAGGCCGATCTCGCGCAACTGGGTGGCCGAGCCCATGGCCTGCGCGATCGCCTGCGCGCCCTTGTCACGGATCCGGTTCAGACCGAGGTCGAGCCTGGCATATTTTGGTTGGTTGGTTGGTTGATGGTGAACCACCATCGCGTGAGATGGAAGGGAGGAAACGTGAGCATGCGTACTTGACCAGCGTCTTGTTGACGGCCAGGGCCCGGGCGAGTTCCCTGGCACCGTCCACGTCGACGAGGTTGCCGAAGAGGTTGAGCTCCGTGATGGACGCGTTGTTGGCCAGCGTGGCGGCGATGGCGCGAGCGCCCGACACACCGATGTCGTTACCACTGCGGGGGGGGAAAGGGAAAATGGGGGAGAAAGAGAGAATA
>CDFF01068884.1:0-16279 GCA_000826265.1 Acanthamoeba culbertsoni
AAAACAAAAAAGATTACATGTTTATGGTATTGCTGTGATATTGTTAATCTTGTTTGACAATATTGTTTTAGTTGACGGCAAGCCTCACAGCTGCGTGTTCTGGGCCTTGCTGTTGTTGCTCATGAGTTTGGAGAGTTGGTCTTCGAGGTCGGCAGCATCCACGTAGCTGGAGCTCTCCTCGGGCACCTCCATGTGCACCTTGGCGTACTCCGAGTCCTTCGAGCAGATCTTCTTGAGGTGGAGGCCTCCCTTCTTGCTCCGCTCGCGCGCCTGGGGCGAGTCAAGGAAGTCCAGTACGGTGGCAAAGCAGTAGATGTCCTTCCCGATCTGCACGTTGTAGCCGTCGTCCTTCCTGAGGACCCTCTGGTGCTGGAACACGCCATTGACCTTCCTGCTGATGGTGATACAGTTGTCCTTCGACGACAGGCGCAGCAGATAGCCCTTCTTCAGCGCCGCTAACCGCCTTTCGGCCTCCTTGGCCTCGATCATCCCGTGCCAGCAGCTGCCGAACCCAACAAAAACCCACGCGTCATTTCCCTTGGACCTCCATTTTCCTTTTCCTTGGTTTTTTTTCTTTGAGTGCGTACCCTCGCTTGCAGATCTCGTCGAACTCGGCGAGGATGGTCGGTCGAAGAGGACCGAACACCTTTAGGAACCTCGCAAAACTCTCGCATGTCACAACGTACTTCCGGTTACTGTCGCCCGCAGTCTGGTCCTTGTCCTCCTCCGCTTTTATTTATTAATTTATTGATTTATTTCAATATTTAATAATTAAACATTGAGGTGCTCGTCCTTAACCAGCGACACACATATATTCCACGAAAGCGAAAACAAATCCGGGGGGGGGAGATAAGGTGGTACCGAGGGCCAATTTGGCGCACTTGTAAGTGGTGGTGTCGGGCGCGAGCGTGGAGGGGTTGAGGCTGTAGTACTGGCAGAAGGCCAGCGCGAAGTTGTCCCAATCCACGACCCACGGGTAGTGCGCGGTGGCCTCCTTCCGCCTCAGCCGCTTGTACAGCGCGCGGCCGTCGAGGTCCTTCACCACGTTGTCCACCACAATGTCGTCCAGCCTATCCAAAATCTCCGAGAAGCTCGGCCTGTTTGAGGCAAACGGAGATAGATAGAGGAGGAGGAGGAGGAGGAAGAAGAAGAAGAAGAAAAGGGGCGTCGGTTAGCGATACATGTTGAGATCAACCAACAGGATTGCGCGGACCTGAAGTGTCTGTCCGGATGCCAGCAATCCTTGATGAGTTTCCGTATGTTGCTCGGAATGTCTTCGGTCAGCGGAGGCCGCTCGTGTCTTTGAGGAGGATCCAGAGATGATGGATGAAAGGAATGAGCCACGAAGGAGAAGGAAGGAAGAAAGAAAGGAAAAACGGGAAACCTGTCTATGACGGCGTCGCAAAAAGCGTCGAAGGTGGGAATGTCGCTGAACGGCCTGCCCTTACGCATGAACAGTTCCTGAACGAAGAATGGCGAAGCACAACCCCTCCCCACTTAGTCGGCAAAAAAAAAACAGTGTTGCGGTGCGTCAACGGCCCGGCCGCCAAGGTACCCAGAGAAGCACGGCATAGGCGTAGACGTCCGACTTCTCGCTCGACGGCACACCGCACAGAATCTCCGGGGCCTGGGAATAAAGAAATTCAGGTGAATTCGTGTTAGCTAGAAAATTCGGTGAAAATATGTGCAATAATCGAATTATCTTATCTGACCATGTAGACGGGCGTGCCGACGGCCTTGTCCTTGGGCGGAGCCTTGGGGTCGAACCGCTCCTTCACGCACGACAGACCGAAGTCGCACACCTTCACGTTGCCCTCCTTCGTAACCTGCAAAACGGCGAGAAAAATCAATCTCGAGTAGGCCGCGCCTCTCCCCCCTTGAACCGTGTAGCGGAAGCAGCCTTACGAGGATGTTGGCGGGCTTGAGGTCTCTATGGATGATGGGCTCGGGCTTCAGGCAGTGCAGCCAGTTCATGCCTTCAACAGTAGTAGAGCGAAGGCAAAAAAAAAGGGGGGGGTGATGTCAACCGAAACTGTGAATATGAAGGGGAAGAAGGGGAGGGGACATCACCCTGAGCGATGCCCTTGGCGATGGCGAGCTTCTGTTTGGTAGAGATATCGACCGAGCGGTCATGCACGATAGTACCGAGGTCGCGACCCTCGACGTACTCCATGACGACGGCGAGGTTGTCCTTCTCCGTGCACACGCCCATGAGCAAAAGGATGCACGGATGCCGCAGCGCTCTGTCCAGGCAAAGACGACAAGAAGGGGAGTACATAATGAAGAGCGCACGAGAGATGAATTGATTGTTTCAGCAATCCATTTACGCTCTGTAAGGAGGAAGCGGCGATGCGTACTTCATGATTTCCACCTCTCGCTTCAGCTCTTCGATCTTGTGCTGCGTGAGCTGCTGGTTGTGTAGAACCTTGATGGCGACAGGGTAGCCTCTGCACCGCCCCTTGTACACGGTACCATAGTTGCCTCTGGCGATTTCGTTTTCTCGTCGGTAATCGAGCTCAGATGCTCGTATGAGGGTACTCCCGGTTTCCTGCCAACGGAAGGGGGGGGGGAAGGTTAAACGAGAGAGTAAAGAAAAACGAACTCGTGACCCTACCCATTCTCTGTGAATTTTAGCGCCTTCAAGCTCTCCCTTCTTAAGAAGATGCAATCTCTCCAACGATGATTTTCTTTCCATGTGAGAATGCTCGCTTAACCGATTGGGCTATGTATATCTTTGAGAAAAGCAGGTGAGGGCACAAACACGAAACCAATATCGTGTCCCTTCTCCTTGGTCGTTAGTTCCCTCTTCCTCCCTTCCGTTGGGGCAACGTTCTATGCCTAACTTCCTGTGGTGGCGAACAATTAGACTGGTCGACAGCAAATAGTTCCTCTGTTCAACCACGGCCGTGATTTCCGGAAGGTCTGCGCAGTCGGTTGAAGATAATTGTAACTGCTAGGCATGGTATACTCGCTGGCTGCAGACATAGAGCTTGCCTCGTCTCGACGGGCGATTTACGTGGCGATGCTCTTCCCAGTTAGCCACACGAGCGAGAAGAAAGACCAAGCCCAGCACTTTATTAGGCTCGTGAAAAGAAGAAAAGGGAATTTAGGAACTTGTTGCTCTGTTACTCGAGGAGTCATAGTTGAGCGGGTTGTTGAAGGTGTGCTCCTGTATCATGCGCATCACCTCGTTGTCCACTTCCTGAGGTACCTCGGCTTTCTTCGTGAGCCACAAGAAGAGGTCTGGATCAATACAGTCAAGGATTTCCTCGAACTGTTGCAGTTGTGTCTCGTTCATAGCCTCCAGATTCTTCAGGGCAAATGTGCCGAGTATGAGATCGGTCTCGAGCATTCCTCTTTCCTTGCTTCGGAAGAGTAGACGCTTCCTGCGTGCATCCAACTTGCTGTACTTGTCATCATCGTAAGATGGGAGTTGATTCGTAAAATTTGTCGCAGGTGATGAAGAGGAGTATAGAACACGGCTGCCCAACAAAATACACGACCTGGAAGCAAGTGGAGAAAGGGATGTAAGGCTCCTTGCGCTCACTCGTCTCATCTTGTCTTTACTTACTGATTATGCGTGGCGTAACTCTTAGCATTTCTTACCGTTTTTCCTTCCCGCAACAACTACCTCATCGTTAGCATTCCTGGCTCGTATCCGGGCGATGATTGGAGCGCTTTTGAATGCGGAGCTAACTCCCAAGCAACAGGATACGCTCTTGTTGTTCCCTGACGCCCCTCAACTGAGGCAAGCTCCATACGACAACAAATTGCCTCGCTGAGACGTTCGAAGTTCTACGGTAGAAGAGAAGCGGGAGGGACAAAAGCAAAAGAGCGCAACAAACACGATTTTAAAAAATGAACTCCTATGAAGAGTTGGTTGTTTCGCAGCCAGTAACCAAGATGAAGGTCGAGGTTGAAAAGCAGATGGGCCTCGCCGCCGCCCAGCCCTCGCCCTCTCGAAGTCGCACTCTGGAACAGAAGGAAGAGATTTTCTCCAAGGAGATCAAAGGGATAATACAGCGACTCGAAGAACAGGAGAGGCTAAACGCGTTTAAGGCCGATACAGGAAGTGGCTCTTTGTCTCCCATCAAAAAGACAAGAGCCGCGACCGAGAAGCGGATTGGAGACGAGATCTCTTTTACCGACGTTTCCTTTCTATGCAAAGACTTGCCCCGCGGTGCCCCCCCCCAATGTAGCGTCTCTTTCGTTCTTTTTCTAATAAGACGTCCCTGCCAGGTTCTGTCGTGTCGCTGGTGCAGGCGTGGAACAGCGGTCTGATATGGCAGAAGGTTAGTATTCTATTTCTTCGAACTTATTCAATTTTCTATTTCCGTCAAATTTCCGAAAGCAAGAGGCTCACTCTGGATGCATGATCATTCGGTCATGACCACAGCGTTCTTCGCACAACCTTAAGGACATCACATTGGATGAATGGAAGCAACTTGCCGAAGCCTCCCAGCGTCATTTCCCGAACGGGAAGAATGTTAAGATCGATTCTCCAACGACGGTTCCTCTCTTCACACTTATGCTTGTATTTTTTCATTTTTATTTATTTATTTTGGTAACTATAAATCGATTACTTTGTTTATCTTCTCAATAGGAGTCGCCCAAATCCATAGACTCCAACGCGGCTGCAATGCATGCCAACATCACCAATCGCACGAAGGAAGATGTCGACAGTAAAATAACTGAGTCAAGCGCTGACCAATCACGATCCAGCGTTGTTTCCTCACCCATCGCTGAAACAACGGATCAACAATCTGCAGATAAAGACGGATCAGAACAACGAGTCGCAGAAGCAGCTAACGATTCGTCCGAACATTCTGTCGACAAGACTGACGACAACGAATCAACGGACGTGAATTCTTCCAATCGAAATGTGGAGCAGAAAGCGTCGACAGAACTAGTGACGGTCACGAGACAAGATGAGCCCCAATCGGAAACATCGAAAATCGAGCTGCTCTCGTCTTCTACCAAAGATGTCGACACGAAGGAAGCCAAAGAGGAAGCGTCCGAGAAATCTGTCGACAGGGACGGTTCGTGTGCAGCACAAGAGGAAGCAATCGCGGGTGAGGTGTCGACAGAATTCCATGACATTGTTTCACCGAAAGAAGCAGATGTGAGTGATAAACCAACGGAAACTCAACAACCAGTCGCCACCGAATCGAGCCATGTCGACAGAGAGCCCAGCGAATCGGCAGAATTCAAGAAAGAGATGTCGACAGAATCCACTGTCAATCCCGAAGGCATCGAATTGGAGTTGAAAGACGCAGCCAGAGATAAGATAGACGGTAATGAACCCGAATCTGTCGACATCAACACGAAGGGCAGTCGGACTGCCGTGTCTGACGAGTTGTCGACAGTGACCCAAAATGTCGACAACCATGTCGCCGACCTGCCATCGCCCAGCAAGGGTGCAAAGGAGAAGGGAGATCGGAAGGCGCGCAGGAGGGGACATGCGCGCGCCGCGTCGATGAGCGAATCGCTCAAGTCGCTCGTGGCCGGTGTCGCCAGAAAAGGCGACCGGTCCGAAAAAGACAGAGAAAAGGAGAAGGAAAAAGACAAGGAACTCTCCTGTTCGTCTTCCTCCGCGTCATCTTCGTCGTCCTCGGCGTCGCCCCTCGCGTCATCCCATTCGGGCAGCAGGGATGGACCGAGTAAGCGGAAGTCGACATGGGACAAGGTCCTCGGGCGTCGCGATCGTGACCGGGGCGGCGGCGCTTCCAAGGTCAAGAGCGAGACGATCGGCGAGGACATCATCTCGGCGGTCAAGCGCGAGCGGGCTGAGGCGCCCAATGAGCAGCCGCGGGAGGGTTCCTTCTCGATTCGGCCGCACCTGATGAAGCACAACTCGGAGAAGCTGGACCGCATGCTGGTGCGGCGGCCCAGCTACAAGCTGATGGTGGAACAGGGATTTATCAAGGAATGGGGCGACGAGGCCGTCGTCGCTGCTGTGTCGGAAAAGGCGGGCAGACATCCCTCGCCTCGCGCCCAGAAGCTGAAGCGCAGGCCCACGTTCAACCTGACGGACGAGCAGGCAACCTTGGAGGAGAAGGAGAACGAACACGACTCCGAGGAAGAGGAGGACGAGTTCCCGCGCGGAAGGTCGCTCATCAACAACGTGCAGCACCTCCCGACGGACAGCGTGTGGCACGTCGAGCGCGGCTCGAAGCGGGTACGCCAGGCTTGCAAATGCCATTCATTCCAATCATTCTTGCCGACAATTTGCTACATTTTTCTGCAGGACTTTGTGCCGGGAGCCTACTTGGCCTTCGAAAGCGACCACGAATTCGTTCCATACTACCGACAGTTCTTCTATCAGAAAGGTAAGGCTCTACATATTCATTTTATATTTTTATATATCTATTACATACTCACTCTGGTCACAGAGCACGAAAACTACTGGTGTAAAGATGAGAAGCTGGGGCCGATCCTCGTTTCGATCGAAGGCAAGTCGAGCCGCGGTTCGTCGCGACTTCTGCGACGCGCCGACACCAGCGCGCTGGCCACGCCCGATTCTTCGCCTCAGTCCAGCCCTCTCCTTCCCCATCACGAGAACTCGGTCTCCTCGGTGGCTCTCGACACAAGCAGCGAGGCCCCGCTCATCGTGGCTTCCGGCGGCGGCGGCAGCAGCAGCGGCAACTCACTCTCTGCGAAAGCGAAGCGACGATCCGCTATCCTCATGTACGCAAAAGCCTTCCCCCTCCCCGAGTGGTATTCGAGAAATGTAGGTTGACTCTGGAATGCGTCGTCAAAACAAAAGACCGCGCGGAAAGTCTAGTTCCTCGAAGGACATCATCTCGAAGGATACGTTGTCGACCTCCGCGTCCTCCTCTGCTTCGACGTCATCTTCGTCGACTTCCCTGTCATCCTCTTCCTCATCCTCTTCCTCGTCATCTTCATCTTCATCGTCCTCATCCTCATCATCATCATCATCACCATCACAATCATCATCGGGATTGCTGAGCCATCTGAGCAAGGACGCCTTCAAACTGGGCGGGTGGAAGACCAGGTCGGAGATATTCTCCATCCCCGGCAAATCCCGCTCGTCCAATCACAGCAGCCCCTCGGGCGGATCCACCAATGGCGGAGGCCCTATGACGTGGCGCGTGCTGGTCCAGAGCAAGAAGGGGTCGCACCACTCCTTCATCCGGAGCGGCACCGGCAAGTCGGACAAGCACCGCGCCATCAAGATCGCCTGCGGCTCGCAGGGCATCCTGCCCGAGATTCAAGACCTCAAATTCAAGCCCGTCAAATCGACTTCCTTCCCCGTACGTTCGGCCAATCGGGACCAAGCTCTGAGAAAACGAGCCAATCGTAATACTATTTCTGTCCTCTTCATGGTGGTGGTGGTGGTGGTGGAAGGATGACATGGTGAGGCTGGAGAAGGCGTTTCTGGACCACGACGAGTACAAGTTTGGAGTCCTCTACGGGAAAGCCGGACAGACCGAGAACGAAATGTTCGCCAATGGTAACACACACACTTTCTTTGAATTTTCTTTCTTTCCAATCCACTAACAGATATGTAATGTATTTTTTTGAATGGGGTAAAGTTGACACAAGTCCGGAATTCGAACAATTTTTACATTTGCTGGGTGAACGGGTGACACTCAAGGGGTGGACGCGATACGCCGGCGGACTGGATGTGAAACGTATTTTCTCCCAATTTTCAGTGAGTTATCTTGTCTTCATTTTAATACTATGGTCTTCCTCTATCCTATGGTAGACGACTCGACGGGCACGCAATCGGTATTCCGGGAATTCAGGGATTTGGAGATCATGTTCCATGTTTCTCCTCTTCTGCCCTATTATCCGGACGACGAGCAGCAGGTGGAGCGAAAGCGACACCTCGGGAACGATATCGTGGTTATCGTCTTCCTCGACAGCGGCACCTTCACTCCGTCCATGATCAAGACCCAGTTCAACCGTACACCCGCTTTCCATCGAAGCCGCTACGCACCAATATGGATATTTCCCTTATTTGGATAATTTTCTTTTATGTAGACATCTATGCGGTGGTCGGAGTCGACAGGGACGAAACCACGGGTGAGATAATCCTTTCGGACGGTCCAGGATCGCCCCCTCGAATCCGGTAATTACCCCCCAGCCTCACCCCTCCATTGAAGGACTCGACGTCCCGCTTAACTGGTGCGTGTGCTGGTGCGCGCTCTGCACTGCAGAGTCGAGTTTGCCTCTCGCGAGGGAGTGCGGCCGTACGGGACCACGATACCCAGGGGCTACCACTTCGCGCTGGATGACAAGTTCATCGATTTCCTGCTTACCAAGCGTACGTCCAGTCCATGGTGTTGGTTGGGACCAGGCAAGGGCCAGCAGCGGAGCTGACACCAACCCCCCCCCCCTTTGCCTATATCCAATAGTCGTGAACGGCCAGCGGGCGGCTCTACACGCTCCGGTGTTCTCGCGAAAAATGGAGCTTACCAGAGGGGCCCTGCTCGAGGACCTGATCAAGGATTGGTCTTAAATGATTTATTGTTGTACAAGGTGAAATTTAGAATTCTAATAAGGAAAAGACCTCGTTTTCTGGTGACCATGTCTGGGGGGACGTGCGGTACCTTGGCAACCCATAGGCGAGAAATCCTGCGAGAAGAAAGAAAAACGGGGAATTAAAATATAATTTCTTGTTCGTCACGGTGGTCGTACCGCGCGACTGATTTGCTCAGCTCTGAGAATCACCAGGAAAGGGCAGACAAACCGAGACTGCCCGTACCTATCCGACAGCAAAGGAACAGAATCGGGAGCGAATTCTGATTCCTTACGCAGCAATTGGGACTTACTGTTTATTAAATCATGTCCTTTGACATCGATCCGAAGGACATAACGCTCAAAGAAGAGCTTGGATCTGGAAGGTTGGCCTCCCCACCTTGGCAACCAAGTTTATATTGGTAGCTTGCACCTCATTCCGCTCTCGTTCGATTAATAGTTTCGGCAAGGTTTACAGCGGCACTGTCTACGGCAGCGATGTTGCTATAAAAGTACCAAAACGGCAGGACATAGACGACGACGACTTAGCTGCCCTTGTGGAAGAAGTAGAAATATGGAGGTACGCCCGAGCCTCAGCCTTCTCGGCCCCCCCCAAATCGCACGATTTCCAAGCCACTACACGAAATTTGGGCTATCCTCCCCTTCCCTGGCTCATTTGCTTCTTCCTTCCAAGGACTTGCCCACATCCCAATATAGTGCAGTTATTGGGGGCCTGTATGCGTAAGGGCGACTTTAGGATACTCACTGAGGTAAACGGCCCAAGTTACTTACTCTATTCCACCTCTTCTCTCTTCACACCTGCATAGAGTTAACATCAGCCAATCACCCAATAAGAAAATGGATGGCGATCTTGAGAACCTCATACACGACACCAGCAAACCGCTCAGCCTTTTCACGTACGTAGTGCATGATCTCCCGCTCGCTTGTCATCCCCACATCTCCTCACTCTGTTTTCGAAACTCTCAGACGCATGTGTATGGCCCGAGATATAGCACTCGGCATGAATTGGCTACACAACACAAAGCCTGCCATCATTCACAGGTTTTTTTATTTTTTGTCTTTTTTTATTTTTTTTTTATTTTTCATTTTACACATCATTTTACACTCCAGAGATCTGAAGCTCGGAAATGTGCTTTTCCGGCGAAGAGGCAACTGGTATGAAATCAAAGTATCGGATTTCGGTGCGACTGAGCCTCCGTAGCTTTGAGAAGCCTATCAGACAGAAGAGACTAACCCCTTGTACCATCATGAACGCTGGCGTCTCAGGTCTGGCGCAACTCAAGCCGCGACACGTCCACCACCTGCGCGATTCGAAGAAGGGCGCCGTGGGCACACCGCTTTACATGGTAAGTCATGGAAATCTCGTTTATTCACCAATTTTTCACAAAAGAACAAACAATAATTGCCACATTAGTGTTTTGAATTTCATTTTAAATTCCTATTCCCCCCCCCCAATATTGTTAGGCTCCCGAAGTTATGCTCGGCAAGCCTTTCAACGAGAAAGCTGGTTCGTTCGATTACCCTTACCATTTTGTTTCGTTTTTGTTGGAAAACCGACTGATTTTCCCCACTTATGTACCACAGATGTCTACGCTTTCGGTATTGTCGTGTGGGAAATTCTGATGCGCGAGGATCCCTTCCAAGAATTTAAGTAATGTCCCGACTGACACGTCATCTCCCCTCCATGTCGACAAGAATGAACCTACTCAATGCGATGTACGTATATGGTAGGAACTATGACGAGTTCGTGCACGCCGTGGCCGAGTTGGGCGCGCGTCCTCAGATCACCAAGGATTGCCCCTCCAAGCTGAAGAAGGTCATGCAGGCCTGCTGGCATCAGGACCCGATCAAGCGGCCAAACTTTGGCGAGGTCGCCGAGGTACGGGAAGTTTCAACGGAATTCTCGGTTGGGGGGGGTCTGGTCGGCATTGCAATGCAACAACATCTGTACCGTTCTGATCTCCACCGCTGCTTTTATGGTATGCAGAAAATGCTCGGGGTGATCATCCAGTGCGCTATAGAAGACAAGCAGGGCCGCAAGTTCTGGTCTGCCAACTTCCTCTCCCAATACCACGTCCCTTGGTAGCCCCCCGCCCCGCCGCCCCATCCCATTGGTCACCAACTCGGTGCCCCGAGTTTTCGCTCACTTTTCATCGGTGGTCGCCCACCAGGGAGCCCTTCGTGAACGCCTTCTACGCATTCTTGGGCCAGTCCCGTTTCGGCGGTCGGTCGTCCTCGGGTTCGATCTTCAAGGCGCTCCACACGCTCCACGTCAAGGCCACCGGGCGCGGCGCGTCGATGTCCGTCGGCCGGCCGGGGAGCAGCAACAAGGCGCCGTCCAAATCCGAGGATCCCAAGAAGACGTCGAAGGGCCGAGGCTCGGACATCCTCTCCGAGGACGAGCTCAAAGACCCGCTCACCCAGCAGGACGTCGACGCGGTCATCAGCTACAGATGCCTCCGCGCCGTCGTGGGTGCGCTTCGCTTTTTTCTCCTTCTCTTCCTCCCCAAATTCTCTCTTTTCGGAGCCGAGTAGGAAAGGGGGGGTATATATATATAACACATGGGATGAACGGAATGCAGCGCGTCAAGAGGGCGATGAGCACACAGTGGAGATCAACTGGTTCGGAGACATGCTCAAGTGGTTCGGGCCGCTCAAGCGGGACGATTCCATTCTCGACACCATACGCGCCATGCTGCGTTACCCGTGCGTCTCCGTTCCGCTTCCTCTTCTCTCCCGTTGATTGGTTATTGTTAACTCCGTAAATGTAGATGGTTCCATGGACCCATCGATTCTGATGAGGCCAAGCGCCGATTGTCGAACATGCCCGCCGGGACATTCCTGGTTCGTTTCAGCCTCACGACGCCGGGCTCCTACACTATCTCCCGAGTCCTGAAGCCTGGTATCCCTCACGACCAATCAAAAATAAATAAATAAATAAATAAATAAATAAATAAATAAATAAATAAATAACCAGTTCCTGTGTAACCATTCTTCTCCGATTCCACAGGCAAGGTGTTACACTCGCGCATGCAATTCGTTCCCGGAAAGGGATTCACGCTCGACAACAAGAAGTTCCTCCCCAACCTTTCGCTGCTCGTCAGTTCGCTGCGGGAACCGCTGGGTCTCAGGGCCGCCTGTGGCGGCAGCCAATACACAGAACTCTTCAAGGTGCACCTTTCCCCCTTCTGTTCCTCCCCCCCCACATACTCTCTTTCTTGATGGAGACTCATCTTGTTGCGCACACAGGTGGTGCTTCCAGCTGCAGACAAGGACGCGGACGAGGAAGAGGAAGAGGAAGAAGAGTCATACAAGGAATTTTCGTCAACAATCCTGCGGCACGTTGGCGACAGTCAGGATGGTCAGGAGAGTGGCGGCAAGCAGCTGCGTAACGGCAAGGAGAAAATGGCGTCATCGGAGACCGAAGGTGGGAAGAGCAAGAAGAAGGAGAAGTCCAAGGACAAGAAGAAAAAGAAGAAGCCCAAGGAGGAATCCAAGCTCGTCAACACCTACTAGAGAGCACGCTTGGGCTTCCCGCGCCTTTTTGTATATCAGTCTACAAAAAAAAAACAACGCGAACGATTTCTTATATGATCGATCCCGGATTTTGGTGTGTTTCAAAAAGGCGGGAAAGCAGAGCGATCCGTTAGCAGAAAGGTGGCGCGAGGGAGTTGCTCGGTTCAGAGCCAGAAGGGCAATAGCGATAAGTGGTGGGTTTCCCGGGTCTCTGTGTACTAGTAAGCCCTCAAAGATGGAGCTCTTCGATGTGCTTGAGTCAACGCTGGGGCAGTTCCAGACGCTTTACGATGAAATCGGCTATGACGAAGATGAACACAAGAAAAAGGTCGAAGATTTCGTAACATCAATTTCACAACTCTGCTCCAGCCAAGTGGACGTTTTGCGAGCTGAGAAAGAGAAGTTGGCCAGCGAGATCACGCACTGCATTGATCAAATTAGGCAATTGGCTACCAAGCTTGGCGACGGCGAAGTGGAGTTGGTCCGTGTGTGACCTCTTGCATAACTAATCGTTGTTGTTGACGCTGTCGTTCCCTGTAGTCAGCAGAGGTTGAGGCACTACCCTTGCGCAAGCGTCTGGCCGTTTTGCAGGCTCACATCCGATCTTTGCGAGAGGTGCACTTGCGTTCCTACCGTTACTAATTCAATTCATTCCTAACGAGCATTTGCAGCAAGTGGACGCACGATCTCATACGCTTGAAGAACTGCATGATGCCTTACAGCGACTGTGGGAAGATCTGGGCATCTCAGTGGAAGACCAATCCGTTCTAACGGAGTTTGCCAAGCCCAACTTCGAAGTCCTCACTCTGGAGCGCATAGCTGAGTATGAACGTCTCATCGCAGAAGCCCAAATGACGAGGGTACGCCGAGAACTCGTCTTCATTGATGATGACGACTGTCAGATGCGATATTGATAATTTGTGTCACCTGCAGAAAGAGAGGGTAGACAAGGTGAACACGCTTGTGGTGCAGCTCGTTGATCTCTGGAACCTGCTCGAGGTTTCTCCCGAAGGTGATTTCGATGAAGCCATCTTGTCGGGCACCATCGGCTACTCCAACGAAGTGCTGATGTCGCTGGACAGACGGTGCGTAACGAACAGTCCCTCCCCTCGCGTTTTCTTTCTATTTTTGACACCCTCTCTCGTCTTCTGTACGGTAGTCTGGAAAAGCTCTTGGAAGAGAAGGAGCGCAGAGAGGCCATGATTCGAGGGTATGGCACGCGTATAAACTCGCTATGGGACAAGCTGCGCATTCCTATGGAAGAGCGAGAAGAGTTCTTTGAACGCTCTACACAGACCCTGGGCCCCAGCGCCATTAAGAGCGTACGCGTGCATAGCTCTGACAGACTCTCCAACCCAACGGCTCATTTGGCTCTCCTTCCACTTCCTTTTCCACTATAGTGTGAAAAGGAACTGGAGCGGCTCGAACTGTTGTACAGAGACTCGTTAAAGAGGCTTGTTGAGGATGCACGGGCCAAGCTTCTAGAGCAGTGGGATAAGCTGCACGTCTCCAAAGAGGAGAGGGTAGGACTCTTTTACCCCTTGTGAAGCCTATTCGCCGATTGAAGACTGACGTCCAGCCTATTTTCCACTATTTAATAACACCTGAGCCAGGTCAACTTCACCCCCTTCACGTCAGAGGCCTACACGGAAAATCTACTTGCCGCGCATCAAGAAGAGATTGAAAAGAATGAACAGTTGATCTCCACACTGGGTACTCAAGTGATTTAGGGCTCGTCATGTCTCCACAACCGCTCAAACGAGTGGATCCTGTGCAGATCCTATACTTCGTCTCATTCAAAGCAGGGAGAACATACTCAAGCAGAAGGTGAGCTTTGAAAAGGAAACGGCGGACCCCAAGCGCTTGTTGTCCAAGGTGCGTTTTCACTATCTGTGTTGTGTTAACGATTTCGTTCTCACGGCTTGGGTGATACTAGGACCGCGACCCTGGCCGCCTTCTTCGGGAGGAGAAGATGAGGAAGCTGCTCGATAAGAAGCTGCCTCAGATTGAATCGGAAATCGTTCGCAAGCTGAGCGCATGGGAAAGTGAATCGGGGAAGGTCTTTATGTACGAAGGCCAGTCGTATCTGGAGCTGCTTCAACTCCAGCTCGAGTCCAGCTCCAGCAAGGTCAAGCGGAAGCCCCTCACTGAGCGATCCAAGGGTCAGCCCATCCGCTTTTGATGCTTCTTTCGCTTCCCTCTTTCCCTCACACTTCCCTTTTGCCTTCCTTACAGATATCGCAAACAACCAACACAAGGACGTCCAGTCCTTTTTCCCGTCTACTCCGAGTAAGGCCGCGCTGAAGCAAGGCAGCGCGACGCTTCCCCGAACGCCTCGACCTGGGGCTCGCGTTGATCTGAACGGTTCAGTTTACTGGCTTTTGTTGGAGATGTTCTCCTGTATATTAGCTACCATAGCTAACATTTTCATGTTTGTCTCTCTCTATTCAGCCACGTTCACACAAGGGACCACCCCTGGCCGCGCTGCGACAATGAAGAGGCCGTTCACACCTGCACGAGCGCAGGCTGCCAAGCCCACCACACCACGGTACGCGCGCGCACACACACGGGCCTACCTGCTAAGTGGAAATAAATGTCCCATTTTTATTATTCCACGGTTTATTAATTCCCTTTTCTTTGAAAACGAAAATCGTATTTTAGTACGGGCACTCCCTTTGCTACGGACAAGAAGATGGCTATGCAGTCGCAGCTGAGCGGGAGGAAGCAAGGGCGGACTCCGCTCGCAACACTAAAGGGCGTCGCCACCGGAGCCTCTGGCTCGCCACCGAAGCGAGCGCGCCTCTCCTTTGATTGAGAGTTTTTGGTGTATGATGCACGAGGACTGCATCAAACATGTGAGCCCACCGTCGGCTCCTCCTTTTTCGTGTTAGAGCACCATCTTGTTCACAATCGATCGCTCTCTCTGCTGCTTCTATAGTAGGAGGGGTGTTGCGATGTACAGAACTGGGGTTGTCCTGTCCAAGTACAGGTCTACAAAATAAAGCCCTTTTTTTGTTGCACTTGAAAAGAAGCACTCATTCCTTTTGTACCTCACTGTGGAGGAATCCCAGTACTGGATATGGCTGGGAAACCGCAGGCCACCTACGTGCCCTTGTCTAGAAAACCGGGAGCAAGGCCAATTTCTGATCAAGACTTCGAAAGCCCGTACGAATCAATGGCTTCCACCTCGACGATGGTAAGCCACCAGTGCGATCTCGGTTGCCTGGAGACTAAAGTGGGAGAAAATATAGGAAAAATGTTAGGAAAACCACGGCACGTGAACTTGCTTAGCCAAATAACCACTAACACCACTAACATGGACCAAGGCCCTGACCAAGGCCAGGACAACAAACTCGCTCTTGAGCGACGTATTGCGCTTTTGCATAGAGAAATAGAAGAGTTGAAGAGTGAGAAAAAGAACTTCTATCACTTCCTAAAGAGTGAAGGTGGCAAGGAGCTTGTCAAGAAGTACAAGGTGGCCTGATAAAGCCCCTGATAAAGCCCACCCATTTACCACAGCACTGGTTAAACTCCTCCTTGTGTAGGAGTGGTGCATAGTTCAATCCTTGCGTGCAGATGAGGAATCGGTCTTTTCGCTCTTCTCGCCAGAACTGATCGTGCTCATCTTCTCCTACCTAGATGAGTGCTCTTTGGTGACAGTTTCGGAGGTTAGTACCCTTCTTCGCTCGCCTTTCTTCGGCCTTCCCCCCCCCCAAACACATTTTGCAATTAGGTGTGCAAGAGCTGGAAGATGATCACTGACCTGCATGAGGACTACCTGTGGAAGCGAGCCGCTCACAGGTTCTTCACCTTCTGTCCCGGTGCACCCAAAGATCGAGTACAGTGACCTTTTGGCGAACAACATATATAAACCCATAGGTTTTTTTTTTAAAGTTATATTAACATGGTTACCATCAGCAACCTGTGCTCAAGAGAGATAAAGATCCGATGGAAAGATGGAAGCAGTTCTTCAAGCGGTCGCTCGGCCGGCAGCCCCGCCTCGACTTCTACCCCACCACAGCGACCGGCCTCCACTTTCCCGGTATTGCGCGCACTCTCACGCGCGCGTTCTCCCCCATTGGCCAGCAACAGCACTCTCATCTCTCCTCGCCTTCAATGCTGCTCTCTCTCTCTCTCTCTCATTTCGTACAAAGTAGTGCCGATTCACGCAGTCCAGACTCACCTTCACATGCGAAACAGCACTCGATCCTCAGTCATATTTTTCCGGGTTATGGTAAAAATTACCATCTTTTTTTTT
>CDFF01068897.1:5799-20039 GCA_000826265.1 Acanthamoeba culbertsoni
TTTACTCATCCCCTACAACAGAGGACAGGAGGCTGCGCTGCCCTCCTCACCCCTCCGGCTGTCGCGAGCAACGGCGAGGGCCTCTAGTGGTGTGAGCTTGCCAACAAAACCCCACACTCCTTCCTCTCTTGGTATTATTACCTCCTGGTCTTTCGATCTTACCGTCGGCTCATCGCTTCCTCTACTACCAGCCGACGCTACACCAACCGTCGCAAGCGCGAGGGAGAAGCGCCGCTCATTTTGGAGCGACCTGTTCGCCAATTCCGATTCTTCGCAGGACAACGACGAAGAGGAGGAGGACGACTCGCTCGATGGGCTTGAGCACCCGCTTCGCTCGTCGCTTTCGCTCTTTTCCAGCGCGCAGAAGCGCGTACGCCCGGACGAGAGCAGCCTAAGCGCCCGGGCCATCGCCAACGCCGCGCCCTTCCTCATCAAGAATAGCAAAGTGGACGAGGAGGCGCTTAACCCCACAACTCCCTTCACCCACGCTCGGGTCGACAACGGGGTTGTGATCCTCAGCGATGAAGACGACGAGGACGATTTCTTAGGTCCGCCTCCTGCTCCTGCTACCACAACTCCTTCTAAGGCCGCGCGGGCAACCGACCCAGCGCCCACATCACTCGCGCCTACCCCGCTGAGCGAACGGACCGGGAACGCGCTCAACGGTGCCGACAATGCGGGCAACATCGCTCGCCAGAGGGAAGAAGAGGAGGGGAGCGGTAGCCCGTGGATCAAGCGGAAGCGGGACGCCGCGGTCCCAACATCGTCGCTGGCATCGGCGGTGGCCAGGGCCAAGCCTGTTGGCCTATCGCTCACGCGACGGCATGAATCGTCGAGCGCGCGGCTGCTCGATCTGGACGTGGAGAAGGACAGTAAGCGTGGCGGCGGAGACGATAATGGTGATGATGAAGAGAGGGGCGAGAGCGACAAGGAGAACAACGGTGGCCGCGTAGCACAAGAGCTGACGCGAGTAGGCCGACATCCTATTATATCAGCTCGGACCCATCCACAATCGCACGAAACGGTTCCGGTTCCATTGCAATGTAACAGCAGCAACAGCAGACAATTGGCCAAATCGCCCGTCATAGAGGAGAGTGGGGTGACCTCGGCAGCCAGCGATCATGCACCCGAAGACCAGAGAGACTTCGAAAGAATGGAGCTGGAAAGGAGAGAAGCGGAGCACGAAAGTGTAAAGAGGAGAGAGAAAGAGAAGGAGGAAGCGGAGGAGGAGAAGGAGGAGGCAGACCGGACGGACTCTCGTGAACAGAAGGGGAAAACCGGTCCATCCCTGCCAGCGGGTGTTAAGTTCGTCTCACCGTTCACCGAAGAGGAGGTGAAGAAGTGGTACCGCTCGCCTCCCTTTCTAGGAAGGCCGTCACTCTTTTTGTCCGTCGCCCATTTTTTTATACTGTTGTCGGTCAAACAACAGGTCAAAGGCGAGGCTGCAGGCATGGAAGCAGAGGCACCGGAATGCGAACTCCTATTACTACCGATTCACAGGTTCGGGGCGCGATTGATCTTTCCCTACTCACGTTCGTTACATGTTGACATCACCGTATGCAACCGTTATATTTGTGATAGACCCCACGATCGCCCAATCGGAGCGCAGTTTTTCGCGGGAAGAGCATCATGTCTTCATGCGTCGGTATCAGGAGTTCCAACGCAACGGCTGGAGAGTGGGCACATCTTGGGGCCTCTTCAGCATGGCACTGCCCTCGCGGTTCGTTCGCTTCTCCCCTCCTTCCCCCTTGCCTCCCCTCCCCAGTAATGCGCATTGCAAGAGAGTCTCTTCGCCCTTTCCTTGTGTTGATGGTTATCTGAACTTCTCCGGTCTAGTGTCGGGTATCAGTGCGCCAATCACTACCGCAAGCTACTGAAGGAGGGCAAGCTCAACGATAATTCGTTCCGGCTCGACCACAAAGGCGAGGTGAAGATGATCGACGGCGCAGACACCAGGGGCATTGTAACCGTTACACCTCATCCGCAGTGTTGGTTCGGCCGAATTCGCGCATTTGACCTCACATTTCATTCCCCCCTGCCTCTCTTTTCTTTTCTTTTCTTTTCTCAGTGCGGATTGGAAAACAAACTCTCGGACGTATGGAAGACGAAGGAGGTCAGGGCCATCGAGCAGTGCGTGGAGCAGTGGATCGCGCAGTACCACGACGGGATGAGCGGCCGCACGCTGTCCTTTCCCGACGACGATGACGACGACTTCGAGAAGCAGGGCGAGGAGCCGCCGGCCAAGCGGCAGAAGAAGGTCTCCTCCTCCGCCCTGGCCAAGCCCACCGCGGGTCCGGTGAGCGTGGCCAGCTTCATCGCATCGTGCGACCACCCTGCGCCCGCATCACGCAATGCGGCGACAATTGTGCTCGATGATGATGAAGATGACGGTGGTTGTACCATACAAGACAAGAAGGATGGTGTGTTCGGAGGAACCTCCCTCGAAGACGACCGGCAATCGAGACGCAGCAGCTCGGGCGCGGCGGCAGTAAACCGTAGCGCGGAGAGCGACAGCAGTATCGACGAGCCGGTGGAGGAGAACATGTTTGTCTTCGCCGCACAGGACGAGGACGACGGCGATGCTGTCTCCTCCTTGTCGACGACGACCACCACCACAATAAAGACGGCCGACGACCCGTTCAAGAGGCCGCGCAACGTGTGGAAGGACTTCATCGTGAGTGGCGACGCTGTCGATTCGCGCCGTGGCAAGAGGCACAGGGCCGCCGCCCTCTCCGCGGGTCCTGCTCGAGGTGGACGCGGCCCAGGCGGGAAGGGAAAGCAGCTGGACCTGTCCCACTTCATCCCCGGCGTGAAGCCGGCACCGGTGGAACCCGCGTCCGCCCAGGACCCGAGGGTACGGGACTCGGGGCGGGAGGGGCTGGGCTGATGGACAATTGACGGGGGTGCGAATTAACGCTCGCTTGTTGGTCAGGCGGCGATCGACAAGACGATCATCCCGCGACCCATCCCGCGGTCGTGGGCCAAGGCCATCCAGCCGTTCGACCGCGAGTCTGCGCTGGGCGTCAAGCAAATACCCGGTTCCAAGTATTTGAATTGCCCTCCCTCCCTCCCTCCCTCTCTGGTTTTCCACATGTGTCGGAGACAACCGTGTAACGTACGTACCAGATACCTGGAGACGACGCTCGATGAGCTGGACCTGGAGAGCCTAGGCAGCTTCGAAGCCATTCTCATGGATCCGCCGTGGGACGTGACCCCGCCGCCCGCGAAGGCCAGACGCCGCCAGGAGGTCGCGGCCTCTTCGTCCTCCTCGCCGCCGTCGGTGCGAAGAGGGAAGAACGGTGAGCGGCTGATCACGCCCGAAGAGCTGGGCAAGTGGAAGATCACGGACAGGCTCATCCCCAAGGGCTTCCTCTTCATATGGGTGGAGAAGGAGCTCATCCCCCGTGTGCTCGCCATCACGCGCAAGTGGGGCTTCCAGTACATTGAGAACTTCGCCTGGGTGCAGTTCGATGTCAACAACAAGATGCACACCGAAGACTACGCATACTTCCGCAAGTCCAAGCTCACCCTTCTCATGCTCCGAAAACCTGGTAAGCGAGCAGAAAAACAAGGAGTGAGCCTTCTCTTACCCCAGTCCTTGGCTCACATGCGTTGCATGGTTGGTACCTTAAGGTGACATCGAGTTGCGACATCAGCGCAACCCGGACGTGAAGTTCGATTTTGTGCGCAAAGGGCGAGAGAAGTGTCCATTCGTTTACGAGATCATCGAAACACTCTTACCAACGGCCAAGTACGTGGAGAGCGATTCGCAGTGACATGACGGGAAGACTTGTATCTTACGTTTCCCTCCCGCGCAGGTACAACCCGAAGACCGGCCAGGGCAAGATGCTGCAGCTCTGGTGCATGCCCAAGGCACTGCGATCGGGGTGGACCTCGGTCTACATCTCCTAGATTTTCCTCTGAGTCCGCACAGACCTTATGCTCATCTCGATAAAGAGACCCCTACACCCGTTCGCCCAACGATAGTAATGACTAGTTGTGGGAGAGGGAAAGGTGAAAAGAAAGAAGGAGGAAGAGGAGGGGAAGAGATAGACGAGGCACGGAGGCTTCATTATTTTCACAAAGACCAGCAAACAGCAGCCGGCACACCGCGAGCTCGAGAAAGAAAAAATGAACCGCTGCATGCCTGGAGACGAGATACGCGAGAAAGAGGAGGATACGTAAGAGGGGAAAGATTGAAAAAGATTTTGTTTGGAGGGGAGGGGGAGTAAAGCACCTGTCGGAGGATTTAGGAGGAGGCCTCTTCAATGGCAGCGGCACCAGACACGATTTCAGTCAATTCGGTGGTGATTGCCGCCTGCCTAGTTCTGTTGTACTTGATGGTGAGCTTGTTGAAGACCTCGGAAGCGTTCTTGGTGGCGTTGTCCATCGACGTCATACGAGTGGCCACCTCAGCCGTCTGGGATTCGGCGAGGGCCGTAAAGAGGGCGCTGGCAAGGCTGAATTGCCAGTAATCTTGAAGGACCTCCTCGTGGCTGCCCTCGAATTCGTAGGCCGAGAATTTGCGTTCGGACTCAACGAAGGTCTTAGGAGAAGGGAACACCTTCTTGGTGGTTGTGAAGGCCATAACAGTGTTGAAATGGTTGTAGAGGACGGTAACGTTTTCGAAGGGCTGGCGAGAGACGAGCTCGGCAACTTGAGCCACCTCGACAAAGGAGGTCCTCTTGTTGGCGCCCACCTCGCTCACGGCGTACTGGATCGCGTTGGGGAATTCGCGTTGGAGGGCGGCCTTAGACTTCTCACCGATGAGGAACAACTGAGTGTCGGGGTGCTGGCGCATCACAGCGGCAGTGTTCTTAATGATTGTCGAATTGACACCACCGCAGAGACCACGGTCGGAAGTAACCGCTACGATGAGGTGCTTGCCAGCCTCCTCAGCGGGGTTGGGCTCTCCTTCCGAAGGCGAAGGGAAGAACTCCTGAATGAAGCGCTGGCTGGACTCGGAATAGGGGCGAGTTTTGAAGAGCACAGCCTGAGCCTTGTTGAGCTTGGCTGCAGCAATCATCTTCATGGTAGAAGTGATCTTCTTAATGTTCTTGATGGCATTGAGCCTCAGCCTCACTGATTTGAAAGGGGGCGGGTTAATTAGGGCTGGCCATAAAAATGCGGGCTAGAGTGTAGTGACCACTTACACTCCTTCAAGTTGCCCGGGTAGTGACGCACGCCCAAGGGGCCTTGCTCGTTCCTTGAAAGACAATCAAAGCGGTAAGGCGAACTTACACCAGATGAGAAAAAAGTATAGTTTACCACTCAATGATTCTGGCGGTTTGAACAGCCGAGGTCCTGAGCTCGGAAGTATTCCTTAGACCAGAGGTGGCGACTCTTCTCATTTTGGGCTGTATAGTGAAGTGTGCCAAGACAAAGAAATCGAAGACAAAGAAATCGAAAACCCAAGCGCCCAAAATGTTAACGTGTGAAATTTTTTTCTCTCTTGTTTTTTTTTGTACTATCTACAGGGGTTATCATGGTAATAATAAGTATCATAATAACCTCACAACCAGGTTGGGTTCGTGTTGTTGGGGTTCGTTTGCATGTTCCCGTTTCCTCGATCGCTGCCGCTATTTTTTCTCAGCAGCCACGAAAGATCGCCCACGCTCGATCCGGCTACACGAAAGAGTTAGCCGGCGGCACACCGTGAGGGGAGGGAAGAGGTACCAAGGGGGGAAGGGAGGGAGAAAAGGTAGAGGTCTGAGTCGGAGTCACCACCTTTTGGTTGGTCTGCTTGTTCGCCTTTCGTGACGGAGGACTCGAGTTCCGTTATCTTTGGTTCGCTTGCTGCAAGCATCGCGCTTATTCGAGTCCCTCGTGTCGACAGCGCGCCCTCGCTCGTAGGCATCGTCATGAATCCTCCTCCTGGATCTGCATGTGCGTAGACAAAGGGACACGGTCGGTGAAACGATGACATACATTTATATATATATATATATACACAACATACAACAACATATACGCAACAAACTAATAACGTACGTGTGGCGGATGATGCCCAGTCACCTGCCCATGTCCCTTCCCTTTCACGAGCAAAAAATGACGCCGCAGAGGACGCCGAAGCGTTCGTCTGCGAAGGACACGACACGAAGAAAGGCCGTCATGAGTACGCTGCAGCAGTGAGTCTCATATCGTGTCCCAGGCGGACCTGAGGCCCTGCTTACCTCGAGTGTGACGGGCTGGATGCTCTCGCCTGTGCCGCAGACAATGCCCCAGCGCGCCTAAGTGCGCGAGAGAGAAGGTGTGATTTCGGTCAGTCGATTCGAGAGCATGATTATAATTGAAATGTGTGTGTGTGTGTGTGTGTGTTTGTGAACGCACTTGGCCATGCTCCGAGTAACAGATCTGGTAGACAGAAGGGAATCGGAAGAGCTTGCCATCCTTGGTGACGCACAGGGCCGAGTGGTAGATAAGGTCACTGCGGAGGGGAGGGGGAAGGCAAACGGGCTCAGACCTTCGAAAGGCCTCCGAGAGCATGTGAGCAGAGTACCTGAGAGGATAGGCGGTCTTTTGGATGATGAAGGGGCTCATCTTCCGCTTGATCTGCTCGTCTGGGAACATCACCTTGGAGAGCGGGCAGCCCAAGAGCTCATTCTTTGCAAGCACACGGTAATGAGAAGGAGAACCAAAATAAAATAAAATAAAATAAAATAAATCACCCCAATGTATGATTGGTAGGGTGTGCGCAGGGAAAGAGGCGGAGTTACCAAGGGATAGTTGACCATCGCGCAGAAGGCGTCGTTGGCAAACACGAAGATGGGCGGGCTGTACTCCCATTCGCCCGGCACGCCGGAGACCCGGCGCACGGCGACGAAGGGCTTGGAGAGGTCGTCGATGGCGAAGGGCGCGTCCGGCGAGCCGATCGGATACTTGGACAGGAAGGGCAGGTAGTTCAATATCTCCCTCCGGGTCGGCACGGTGGGCGTCCGACTCATGCTCATCGCCCCCGGGGGGCGGCTGGCCACGACCGTATTCGTGCCCGCGGCCGGGCTCGTCCCGGCTTCCGAGGGCAGCGGCGCGTAGGATGCCACGCTGGAAGCGTAGGCCGTGTTGGGGAGCGGCGCAGCAATGGGTCTGCCGGCAGATGTCGCTGCTGCTGTGCTGCTGCTGCTGCTGCTGCTGCTGCTGAAAGGTACCTCGGATCGCCCCAGCATTGGCTGGTTCCGGGCTCGCATGAGGGACGCGTAGGCCAAGGAAGAGGTTGCGGGGGACGAAGAGGTGGACGTGAAGCCCGCCGCGGCAGTGGGGTGCGCGAAGGGGGATGAGGTGTCGGACGAGGGCGAGAGGTTGCCAGAGCCCGGGTGCGTCGCTCGCTCCCGCTCAGCCGCGTCACGCTCTGCCTGGCGCTGCTGCAGGGCGGCGACCTCGTTGGCGAGGAGCATGTGCTCCTCCCGCAGCTGTTGCGTTGTGTGTCGCAACTCTTTCACTTCCTCCACCAGCAGCGAGAGCACAGACTCCAGGGTGGCAGTACCTGAGGCAGGTACTTGAGATATGTCAGCAATAACATAAATAAATAAATAAAATAAATAAATAAATAAATAAATAAAAATATTCTCCTTCGGTGGGAAGAGAGGGCAACCTCTGTGGGCGTGGTCGCCCCGGTCGTGGTCGGTGCCTTGGGAGGCATGGGCGGTGGACGAGGCAAAATTGCGCGACGGGGCGAAGGGAGTGGTGGGAGAGGAAGAGGAGGAGGGCGAGGAAGTGGGCGAGAGACGGTCCACCGCGGGCAGGTTGTACTGTTGGTGGGGTGGTGGATAGGTCCCGCCAGTCGCGTAGCGGTACGCTTCGGAACCATCTCGTTGCATGAACTGGTCTTAACAGAAAGGTTTAGGTGGAGAAAAGAAGAGGAGGAGAAGAACAGTTCACAAACACGCGCGGCTTTACGCAGTGCGGAAGGGGGTGATGACTGTCATTTACCTGTCCGTGGCCTCTTAAGGTGCTCCGGACTGGCCCCACTGTATGGATGTCCCCCAAAAATGGGCTCGCTTTTGATTGTGGTCTGGTCTACGTTCTCGTTTGGAACGTATTTTTTGGTCGCCCTCTCTTCTTTCGCGCAACATCTACACAGGTGTCTTCCTTACCCAGAGCCACGCACCGGCCGCACGGTCGGTTACTGTCGCAAGCGGTGTGGGCGACCTTGCAGTTGGAACACGCCCTTGCCGTTCTCATCCTCTTCTCTCTTTGTTAAGCTGTTCGTTCCTAGGCCTTTTCTCCGGACTTTTATTTTTTTTTTATCTTTCCGCGTTTTACGGAAGGGCCAGAAGGCTACGGAGGAGACTGCGAACACGGCATTTCGAAGGGCGCATGACCGGAAAGGGTACTTAGGCAAAGTTAGAGGCACGTAGGCACTAAGGGAAAATTTCCCAGGCTCAACGAGACAGCATTAAAAATCTAGGCAAACGTGTACACCCCAAACCGAACTGTGTGAACAATAGTTGAAATGTTGAGGTTATTTCCATACGAAATTTCTATTGTCCAGCTAAAAAAGGCAACTCCTTTTTAAGGCATCTCCCACAATGCCCCTTGCCAAGCGGAAAAACCTGTACAAAAGCCCAAAAGCACAGTCATATCTGCTGGGGAGTGGCGTGAAGCGCACACATGGTGTCCCCCCGGGGATCAGTAAACCACCGTATGGTTAGAAGTGCACCGCAAGGTGTCTCCCCGGGGACAGTAAGGTCACTCCCCACCCACCTTTTTCTGTAGTAAATATGTTAGTCCAGAATATATTTGTTTCGATTTATTTTCTGATAGGTGTAACGAGTTGTCAGCCAGTTTTCAGGGATCTGGCGGACGGAAGTGGGATCCGGCGGAAAATAAAGGGAAAAAAAGAGTGCAGCACCCCTTAAAAATCTACTCCTATCATGGCATGGCGCCACTTTTGTCTGTGACGAGTGTCTGGCTACCAGCACGCCAGCCTACTGCTGGGTACCTAGATTTAATCGATAGATATGTTATTACAAACACACACACAAATTACTTTACTACGAACCACTTTGTTGGGGGCAGATTGCTGAATGCCTTGCCGAGGGACGCTCCGTTCTTGTAGAAGCTCAGTTCCTGTTTGTCCATGTCGAGCAGCACTCCGATCACATCACCTGTGGTGCCGCAGTGTATCACAAGCAGTACAGAAGCATCAATATTTGCACTCTTGCGCGCACACACGCATCAAATACGTACCTTTTTTGTAGGCCGGAATGTAGTATGCGACTACGGTCGCAGCTGAGCCCGACACATTGCCGAACTGCCGAAAGAAAGCAACCAATCCGCTAGTAAGCTTCGACACTGGAGCCCCCTTTTAGAAACATGGCTCGCCTTACCATATTGTACGACAGCGACAAATGATCAACTCCCAAATAATTATCCAGTTGGTTAATATTGCCCCTCGCTACTCCTGATGGGTGACTCCACATGTGAGCATTTGCCTCTCCTTTTCTTTTTCTGGATCGGTGAAAGGGGGAAAACTGAACCTATGTAGGTTTCATCACCGCCCACTTTTATCGCCCAGTAGTGCCTTCCGTGGCTGGTCACGGTGGGTTAGCCAATGACGAAATTTACCCGTTGGGTTCGGAGCGGGACGGATGGACGTACTCGAAGCCGTCCTTGCCCACTGCGATGGAGTACCAGTGAGACTGCAACTTCTTGGCGGTCTTGCCGTCTTCGCTGATCTGAGTGTGGTGAGTATCACACACAATGAAAGAGGGGGGGGCAGAGGGGGCTGCATCAGTGATAGATACGTGGACATCTAGGGGCGACCGCTCCATACCTGGATGTGGAGGCCGTGGCGAGAAGGGTCCCACTGGATCCGAGTGCTGTAGTTGCGCGGCTTGAAGCGTGGCTTGTTCTGTATCCGCGTGAGACGTGCGTGCACACAAGTGAGAAGGAGCGCGGTGGGCGAGCATCATCACAAGGGGGAGAGGGACAGGGCTCCTCCCAATCGAGGAGGCGTGCCTTGGGCGGAGTGTAGAGTAACGGATCGTTCTCGCGCTCGCGCAGGAGGAACTTGTGCCGATAAGCCTCCGTGATGAGTCCACGGGTCACGAGGTTGTCCTTCTCCACCTCCAGCAGCCTATGGGGCGCCATCAACGGGAACCGTACGTGCTGTTCAAGCACTGTCTGCGTGCAACGATACAACAACGTGCGCGCACATGTGTGGTGTGTGTGTGGTGTGTGTGTGTGAGTGTGAGTGTGAGTGTGAGTGAGAGAGAGCAGAGAGCGAGGAAAGAAAATCAACACTGCTTGGTGTAGAGTGAGAGGTACCATGACTTCGCGCATAAAGTCGCGCCACTGATCGGTGCACTTAAATCGACGCAGCGCGGGATCATCATCCCATTCCTGGCCCAGTTGATCGTCATCGCCACTCTTCGTTCTTCTTTTATTACCCTTCCCTCGCGAGGGTTGTCCAGCCGTGGGCCTCTTCTTCTTCCTATTCGTCGCCCTCGTGCTGGAATGCGGCTTCTCGCCCTGCCGTCGGCGCGTTCGTCTGTTCGTCCGAGACTCGCTCTTCTGCTTCTGCGGATCGGCCTTGCTGCCGATTGCCACCTTCTCTGCGTCCCCTTGGGACCTTTCTTGGGTCTCCTTGGCTATCCACTCGTCAACAAGAGCCCTGTTCTCGTCCGCCTCGTCCGTTGCCCCCTCTTCCTTCTTGGTCGAGGCCTAAGCGTACCCCCCCCCAAAATCCTAATCAGTGGTGACGAATAGTGAAGGGGGAGAACTATGAATGGAATGTACGTGAGCCTTGATTGCGCCCTGGCTCATGTGTTGGTAGAGGCCAGCGGTGCCCCTTAGGTCGACATCGAGGCCACGCTTCTGCTCCCCGGATTCGTCCGACTGTTCTGCTTCCCGCTTCTGATCCTCATCGTCCTCCTCTTCCTGATCGTCATCATCATCATCATCATCGCTTTCGTCGGTTCTACCATCGTGGCTTTTGCTCTCCTCTCCGGTGCCTTCATCATTGTCTCCTTCTTCATCATCATCACCGTCTTCATTCCTTTGAGTATTTTCCTGTTCCTCCTTTCCCGTACTGTCGTTCCCGTTATTGGTGCATACTTCGTCGTGCTGCTTTTCTCCTAGGCTCGCAGCAGAGGTATGTTTTTGTTGCCCTGCCGTAGCTGGAATCCAAAGACGAGTCTGAGGCATTGACTCGTAGACACACGAGCAAAATTTTGAGTTACAAGTACCTGCCAACTTGGCAGCACCGGCAGAGAACTGGTCGTATAGCGCGTCCGAGCCTCGCAGGTTCACTGCATCTGTACCTGATGTCCAAGCCACATGAGGCTGTGGATAGGTTCCTGACTGTCCTTGTAGGCTGCGCCATCGGTTGCGGGCGTGCAGTTCGGCATGGGCGGCAGCAAACAGGTAGGCGTGGTATTCGTCAGTGACGCTGAGCGCATCGCTTGCGAGCAGAGCGGCGACTGCCGGAGTGGGCAGCATGAGCAAGGCCTCCGCGTGTCCTTTTTCTGAGTTCCCCTCATTGTTCCCGGTTGTCGTGGATCCCTTAATCAGAGTTTCGAAATGTGGAGCCACTACTTCGGCCCACCCGCTGAGTTCGGTAGCCTCAACTGGAGGAGACTTAAGAAGTGCAACTTCATTTTGCTCGACCGAGCTGGCGCGGTCGTTGTTCTTGCCCCCTAGCAGCAAGGACAAAAACGACTTCATCTCTTGCTCGTCTTTGTGGTAACCAATTTCTCGTATCTTTTTAATTTATTCCTTTACTGTAAAATTCTCCGCGTTCTTTCTATTGAAGTACTCGAACACGGTGCGCGGTTGTTGACAAGTAAAATTAGTATTCGATCTTACTGAGGCCCTCTCCTACCCTCACCCCATTCGCTCTCCCAATCCCACGTCGCTGGTGGCGCTGTCGCGGGGAAGGGATGAGGCGAGATGAGCGCCGAGAGAAGCTCGTCCATTTCGGCCTCGCCCCGAGTCTGTTTGGGCGCGCTGTCTCGTCGGCCTGCGACAGAATCGGCGGAGGCAGCGTAGGTAGAATAGCTCTGTCCGTTGGATGGCGTGGCGGGTGAAGACGTGGTTGTTGTCGTATTCGCGCCTGGGTCGGTGGGGAAGCGGGGAGGAAGGGAGAAGGGGAGAGAAGAGAAGCACGAAGGAAAGGCTGAGAACGAGTACGGCTCCTTGTCAGCGCGCGGTCGCCACTCGTCCCCGCTCATGCTTCCGTATTGATGGTGCTGGTGGTGATGATGGTGGTGTTGATGTTGGTGTGGAGGCGGCGACTGAGTGGGAAATATGTAGGGAGAGGCGGAGGGACTGTTTTGACGCATCACTGATTCCTCCTCCGCAGACTCGACAACAACTAGCAGCCACTTTGCCTGTTAACATCGCCGTGTCAGATTGATGGACGGATGGTACGAGACATCAAAAGGAACAAGATGCTACATACCCAGCCGCTCTTTGTGTAGAAGACCTGATTTCTCGTTCGCAGGTTGAGGATCTTGCCGTCCTTCTTCTGCCACTTGGATGACACGCGTATGATATCGCTCACCGATTTGGAGCTTCTGTTGATCATGTGCGGCAGCAGCGCCTCGGTCGTTCTATGGTCGCCCTGTCCTCGCCTTCCCAGCAACTCGTACTGGCGCACGGCAAAACACAGTTAGCTAAGGCTCATCACTGCCTTGGCCATACATGTGAGGATCCCTGCGCACCAGTGGTGTTTTGGTGAGAGAGCAGAAGCTTTCGTTAGCCCATACGATAGTGGGCGGTAGCATGTCTTCTACCCGCGTTGCCTCGGGAAACCTCTGTGCCAGTATGGGTCGCCTACAGAGCGGAATCGGGTTACGTGAGCAGGCATTTTGGGGGGAGGGTAGGAGGGAGGGGGGAAGCGTACCCCAGGTCGTCGACAACAAACTGAGTCGATGCGGAGTCCAAGTTGTAGTCGGAGAGGAAGGGAAGTTGTCGTGTAAGCTCGATGCGAATGGATGTAGAGGCCTGTGGCGAGGGCATGGTGTATGTAGAGGAAGGGGATGTGGTAGAGTTCTGCGGCAGCAGAGCGATGATGGAATTCATTTTTTCTTCCGTCTGTTGTAGACGCCGCTCTACGGTTTGGTAGAAGGAAGATATCTCGTTCTTGAGCTCCTGCTTGGTCCCGCGCACCTCATCGAGAAGAGTTTTGAGTAGTGCGTCTCCTCGCTGGAGCACGCCTAGGTCAGCGCATGAGCTGCGCGGAGAGTGTGTGGGGGAGGAGTCGGGTGAAGGAGGGTTCGAAGATGCGGCAGGCGGGGGTGCTACGTGCGGGTCGAGTTAGCTCCCATTGGGTGCCCAGACACGTAACGGTTGTAAAAATTGCGATAGTGAAACCTCATGAGGTTTCTTGGCTTACCTTCGGCCTTTTGCCTCTTGGATACTCGCCACCCGCTCTCGTTGGAGGCGGGGAAGTGTTTAGGCGGTCGACCCCTCTTCTTGGGCTCTACATCTTGGCATAATTCGGGCTTTCCCAAAGCCACACATCGCCTACAGGGGCGATTTCTGTGGAAGGAAAAATGATCTTAAGGCAGTGAGAATTGTGATGTGGTAACAAATTTGTTTGCGCCAACACCGCGAAGCGAAAAAAATAATCCTCGGATATTTTCTTTTGGAAAGTATTGATTTGCTTGAAAGACTTATGTACCCATCGCAAGCAGTGTGCGAGAGACGGCATAGACGGCAGGCTTTGTTTGTACACTCAGCCATGAGCGCGTTGTGGGCGGGGAGAAGACTTGGGTATGTTTTCCGCAAGGCAAAGAGAAAATTCCCTGCGGACCAATCGCAATTAACTATGTACGAAGAATTATCCCGGGACAATGCCCAAAATCGCGGTTGGACAGCTGGATGGCTACCTTGGATTTTTTCATTATGGCCGAGATTAACGCAACTGAAAACACAAAGAAAATCACTCCTCCTGGCTGAGGCGAATATGGCAGCACTCAAGCGGAAGCAAGGAAGTCTTCCTCAGGCCTGCGTTCTCTGCCGCATCGCTCACACTGCCTGCACAGGGTTTGTTCTTTTCCTCCCAAGCTTGAATGCCGGAGTCTTACACGGCAGTCTAGTACTCGGCCTTGTAGGCGGTGCCTCACGGAGGGGACGCCGGAAAAGTGCTACTTTACTGAGCCCAAGAAGCGAGGACGACCACCAAGGCACGACAAAAAGAGAAAAATTGAAGGTACCTTCGGCACCAACCACTGCCTGGCCACTGCACATCAAATCCCTCACCTGGTGGCGCCGTGAAGATGATACTAGGAGCACTT
>CDFF01068898.1:0-19066 GCA_000826265.1 Acanthamoeba culbertsoni
GTGTGTGTGTGTGTGTGTGAATTGTTGGTTCCCTGCTGTATGCGCATATAGAGGGTCATGTGGGACTGGTACGCAACACGGGCATCACCAAACCACCACTCTCCCCCTCCCCTCCCCCGAGCCAATCCGCTGATCGCGATGTCGCTCGTCTCGTCTCGTGTTCGTCTCGTATGGGGAGCAGGACGGCCGGCTGTACGTCTTGGACTTTTCCAGAGTGCTTCCGCCCACCACCCCTGCGAAGAAGTGAGTACCTGTGCTGTTGCTGAGAAGCTCCCCTCCCCCGCTCCCCTCCCCCCCGCTCTCCGCGTGTGTTCACCCGACAACATGTTGTCATGCACGCACTTACACAGCAAGAAGAACGGATATCTGTATGAACTCATGCGGCCCGAATATGTCAAGAAATATCCCAAACCGCTGAGCTCCGGTATGTGATATCCTTCTCTCCGAATCCGATTGGGGGGCGATGGACCGCGTTCCGTTCTCATCGGGCCGGTTCATCCCAGATGCGTTTTCGCCGTTTGGTGTCGACAACGCTGCGGAGCACAACGCTGAGATCAGAGAAGCCACCAACAGGCTCTTCAAGGTGCCTTCAAGCTCGCCCCCTCTCCCTCTCCCTCTCCCTCTCCCTCTCCCCCTCTCCCCTTCTTGAGAAGGTCGCCACGCCTGGCCAACCCTTCCACCGTGACATGCCATCGTGCCGTCGTGCCCTCATTCCAGGAGACGATTCCGAAATACGCCGCGTATTTGGACGAGCACTGCCCGAACGCCGACGAACTGAGCCAGCACTTGTCGGCCAGCATACACAAGGAGGGCATCAACATCCGCTATCTGGTACGTCGTGGCTGCCTAATTGTGTCATCGATGTCACTATTACTCATAACTCGTACATGCACACACACACACACACACACACTCTCACACAATCACGCACACACACACTTTCAAGGGGCGATTGCGGTACTACGTCAAGTCGCCACACCTGAAGCAGCTCTTCCTCCACGAGATGATCGCGCGAGTTGTGAAGGCACGCATGCCACGTTCTCAGGAGAAACAGAATCTAATTTGGAATTCGTTGCATGTTGCAGGTTGCGTTGCACAGGAGCCTAAGAAGGAAAACCAGGACGCTCAAGATCATGTCCGAGGTGGCGTGTAAGGATGTCGTCGTCAAGCATTTCAATCTGGTACCACTTTGCGTGTAGCCATCATATAGACTGTGATATCATTGCCCATGATGATGATGATGATGATGATGATGATGATGATGATGATGATGATGATGATGATGATGATGATGATGATGATGATGATGATGATCATCATCATCATCATCAGGTGTTGGGGCGACCCAAACGGAAAGCCGACAATTTCTGGAAGTCGGCCATCAAGGCCGAGGTGATGCGCAAGTTCGGTGAGCAGTCCCTCACTTTGGAAGAGCGGGGCGAGTTCTACGACCTCCGCCGCAAGGTCATCATGTGCCACATCCTGCTACGCATCCAGGCAAACCACCACCACCATCACCGCCACCACCACCATAATATTATTTGTCATGTCGACATCTGAACAGTCACTGACGATTCGAATGGTTTCCACGTGGGGCGGTTGTTGCGTTTCCTTCTTCGCGCAGGATCTGTGCGGAGTGCATCTGACGCGGCAGTCGAAGGAATCGCTGCACGCGCTGATGGAGACGGAGCTCAACTCGAAGACCCTGTCTGGCTCGCTGCCCTACTCGTCCGCCAACCTCTTCGTCTCTTCCTTCAAGGTGGTGGCCTCCGACGTCGACACGATGTCGGTCAAGGTCAAGAAGATGGACATCGTCGCCCTGGCCGAGGCCAACGCCCTCGCCCTCCAGGCCCAACAGGAGGTGGGCGACGAAGCCGAGCGGCTCTTCAACAGGTGATGAGATCTCTGAGCCGCTTTCTTCCCCCCCCTCCCCGTTGCAGTGTAGCGAATGAAAAGAGACTCATCGCAAGCCACAAAAAAGGGCATGTGCCGTTTTCGAGCAGGTCGTCGAGTCGACGCCCGACAATCACGGGGTGCAAAACAATTATGCCGACGTCATCGCTCAGCGAGTGCGCACCAATCAGCAAACAAAAAACCAAAATGCTATCTTTTCTTATTGATTTTTCTTATTTTCCTCAATCGGCCCCCCTTCTCACGACACCCTTGCAGGCGCTGCAACGGGAGAAGGAAAAATGCACGGACCAGCCGCGGGACGACGACGACGACGACGACGACGACGAGGATGACGAGGATGGCTATAGCGGCAATCATAACGAGGGCGTCCACAGATCAGAAGTGGTGGACCTGAAGAAGAGGCAGGGCCTGGAGTCGCTCAAGGATCGATTGGACCGCAGCGTCATGTCGATGTGCGACGCGGCCGGTGTCCGTCAGGAAGAGGAGGACTGTCGCGGCGAGCGAAAGATGGACTGCCTGCGTCTCTTCGACAAGGCTGTCGACATTTATGCCGCGACCAAGAACCTCACCATGCTCGAAACACTGCGGACCATGCTCCAAAAAAGGTAGGTGGCACCACGCACATGTCGACAACAGCTGGCAAGTCTTCTCTTTCTCACGGCGGAACTCGCGCGCGCGCGCGCGTTACGCGACACACATTATTCAAAGGTATCATCTGCCGCTCAAGTATTCCGGGTGGGAAGAGAAGAAGTATCTCTACAACGTCATCAACAAAATATGGACCAGTACGCCGACTCCTTGTCTTTCTTTCCCCACCACATTGCGCATCCGATCTAAGATCTGATCTGATCTGATCTTGGCTCGCGATGTTCCGAATGCAGGCCTGATGGCGCATCCGGTCTACCGGTCCGCCTACGAGTACTATTGCTGGGGCAAATTCATATTGGCCCACGCCGCACGCCACCGCCTACAACCCAAGCAACGCTCCAAAAATGGTAATAACTCTTGAAATCAATAAGTTCTTATTTCCTATGTTAGAGCAATAAATAAAATAAAATAAAATAAAATAAAATTTACATAAATTAATAAATAAATACGCAAGTCGAGGGAAGCTCATCATGGAGCAGTGGCGGACTCATGACCTTATTTTGGGGGGGGGGCTTTTGGTGTGTGTGCGTGTGTGCGTGTGTGTGTGTGTGTGTGTGTGTGTGTTGTGATTTAGTGATGGAGTTGTACAAGTTGGCCGGGAGCAAGCTTCGTGAGGCGCTGACGATGGACCCGCTGCTGCCGTGGCTACTCGAGGCCCGAAAATCTGAGGAAGCGGCAAAGCGAAGCCGCTTCATATTCAACGATACTCTGTGTCTTGGTAACATCTCCATCCCGCCCGCCCCCCCTTCGTAGGCGCCTCCCTCCNCCCCCCCCCTTCGTAGGCGCCTCCCTCCCTCTTCATCCATATATATATATATATATTCCTTTCCTTTTCCCATGTGCGGGCGTAGAACGGGCCGAACCGGAGCAGGGACTCCTGGAGGTGCCGCCTCTGTCCCGCAGCGAGTCCCGCTCGCCGTCGCCGCCCTCGTCACCCAACCCTGGCCGGCAAGCCGCCTGCCGGCCTTGCGACGACCCCTCGACGCCGGAACCGGCATCGTCGGAGCCGCGAGCAAGCCCCGCCAGTGCGCCGGCATCCTCGTCGTTCCTTCAGGTGTCCGCTTCCCCTTCATCCCTCCCGCTTCCGCCTTCTTCTTCTTCTTCTTCGACATCGTCGGCGTCGTCATTTGCGGCGAGCCTCAGCTCTGCGCTGGAGCGGAGCAGGTCGTCCCCTCTTCAGCGCTCGAACTCCGCCAGACACCAGCGCGATACCCAGAACGTGTCTAGGGGCCGGCGCGGCGGCGGCGGCGATGCGAAGCGTGGAAGCCACGTGAGCCTTAGCAGCCGCGCCCCAGGGAGGGAGTGGTGGGCCAACCAGCGGGACAGGGGGCAGGGCAACAGGGACGCCCACACCAAGTCCATGCCCCGCCTCGGCTCGCTGCTGTCTGCCACGCCGCTGCTGCTCAACATCCTCCAGGAGGAGGAGAACGAGCGCTCCAAGACCATGTCGCTACCCGACGTCCTCCTCGCATCGTCTGCGGCCGAGGGGGGCGAAGGGGCGAGCGACTCTGTGCGACCGCTCCCCGCGTCCCACCATCACCACCACCGCCACCACCAGGCCGGTGGCGGACCGGCCACAGCCGCACCTTGCGCGCCGCCCATCTCACCGCGCGGGGGCGGCGTTGGCATACAGCGCGTCTTGAGTGACTTTGTAGGGCTGAACGAGCAGCAGCAGCAGCAGCAGCAGCATTCCCAACAGGACCCCCTCTTCAACTCGCGCGACCTGCAGATGCTGAGCGACAAGGACATCGCGTGCATCGTCCAGGTCCTGTCCTACTTGGCCGGGGCCGCCGGGACCTCGCGAGGACTCGCACGCCGCCATTCGCACCTCGGCGCGCACGAAGGCGACGAGAGCGACTACGATGACGATGATGGGGCCGAAGGGGAGGACGCCAAGACCGCGATGCTGCAGCCTGGCCTCGCGGAGGAGGATTCCACGGCGCTCCGCCACCACGGGAAGCAGCTCACGGACAGCGAGGAGGAGCACAAGGCCGCCATGCGCGGCGATTCGGCAGGCGACTCGCTCGTCCCGGCGACCGAGGCTGCCACGACCGCAAGCGACGCCGACTCGGAGATCGACCTGTGCCTCGACTTTGGTCGGATGTGCGACTTCTATACGGAAGCCGCGGTGCGCGCCCTGCTGCGGTACTACGCGGACTACGTGGTGGAGCTCGTGCTCCCGGACCACCCTCATGTACGCGTCAGGAGGGACTTGACCTCATTCCTTCATTCCTCGCATGCCTTACATATCTACGCGACTTATTTTTTTTTTCTAAAAAAAAAAAAAATCATTTGGTTCGATTCAGATCTCGGACCTCGTGATGGGCGATCTGCCCCGCTACTGTAGGCGGTTGCGCAGCCTCACCGTCATTGGCTGCCCCGCGATTACCAAAATAGGTGGGGATATTAAACAAACATTCCCCCCCCCCTCCTTTTTCTCCTTTTCCAGTTGAAACTAACCCGAGTCGAACGCGGCGTGCGCTGTTCGCGACTCATCTCAGTTTCCTTCCCGCCCGCGCTCGAGCGCCTGTGCTTGCTCCAGCGGCACATCAACGAGGACACCCTGTGCGCCATCGCGTCTTCCTGCCCCACGCTACGGTACCTACCACTACTACTACTACTACTACCACTACCACTACCCAACCTCCTCCCTTCTTCTCCCCCCTCCCCCCCCATTCATATCCCCTTCCTTCCCTTCCCTTCCCTTCCCAAGCCAACGCTGAGATGCGCCGGACTCGCGCAGGTCGCTGTGCTGCGAGGAAGGGGCGGGGGCGCCCCTACCCAAACTACCCTCCGGGCTAGACCGGCTGCTGTCGGGCTGCGGCGCAGCCGGCGCGCTCACGGAAGTACGCCTCGCGGGAATCAGCCGAGATCCCGACTTCGCGCAGGCCCTGAGCGGCTTGCAGCGATGCAGGAATCTCACCGCGCTCGACCTTCACCACACGGCATTCCTCACCGACGCGCCTCTCATCGCTATCCTGCACGGTCAGTAGTAGCAGCATAAGCACGAGCATGTGCCTTGATATTATTATTATTATTATTATTATTATTATTATTATTATTATTATTATTATTCACTTGTGGGGGTTTTTTTCCTTTCCCTCCACGCGAAGGTTGCGCGCCGAGGTTGACGCGGCTTCGTGTGGATGGATGCGCGGCGCTGACGGACCACGCCCTGATGGCCGTGGCGCGCTATTGCCCAGGCATCGTCGCCCTTAGCGCTGCTGGATGCTCCGCAGTCTCTGATGAGGTGACTGACTCCCCTGCTGCTGCTGCTGCTGCACCTCCCTCGTCAACACACACACACAAACGCACACGCGCACACACGCAACTCACCCTCTCTGGCTTGGCAGGGCGCGGCGGCAGTCATCCGGTCGTGTCCGCGACTTCGTACGTTGAACCTGTCGGGATGCTTCCTCCTGCGCTCCAGCATCAGCCTGATCGTCGACCATTGCCCCCGACTCGCGTCCCTTCGCCTGGCGGTACCCCCTTTTTTCTTTTATTTTCTTTTATTTTCTTTGGGTCTTTGTTACCTTCCTAGTGTCTGGGAAGGGGCGGGGAGGGGATGAGGATGAATGAGCAATGCTGTTGACACTGCCGCCGCGTAAGGGTTGTCCGGCGCTCGAGGCGGGAGCCGTGGAACGCCTGGGACTGGACATCGGATTCGTATCGTTGCACACGCTGGACATCTCTGGCTTCGCGCAACTTTCCAAGCGCGCCGTGATGGCCATCGCCCAGGGTCACCCCAACCTCCGCCGCCTTGTCCTTCGAGACTGCGAGCTGGCAAAGCCGGGTGCGGCGGACTGTGCTGCAAGCAGCGGCAGCGCTGAGGCGGAGACCAAGGAGTCGGCGCCTAGCACGAGGGCCGAGCTGAGCGAGCAGTTGGTGCGATTGCTGGGCAAGTCTTGTCGATACCTGGAAGAGCTGGAATTCGGTTGGAGAGCACTGGAGGAGGAGGAGGAGGAGGAGGAGGAGGAGGATCATCTCCACACGCACTGCTCGCAACAAAACAAAGGGAAGGGAGAATGCGACCCCAGACAGAACAGCGGAGATGAGCGATGGCGCACCTCGGCGATGGTAATCGACACGGTCCCGCTGCTGTTGGGCGAACGGTGCTCCCAGTACAGCAAGAGTCTTGCCCTTGCCGACTTCGTGGATGCCAATCCGCGGCTGAAACGGATCGTGCTCGACGGCGTGCCGGGCGTGCTCGATGACGAGGGCATGGCGCTGCTCGGTAGCCGTCTTCAATTCCTCGAAAGCGTAGAAATCCACAGAAGCCTGGATATCACCACGTACGGGGTGCGACAACTCCTGCGCACGGCAAAGCGGCTGCGCAGGTTGGTGGTTCGCCGATGTGCGCTCCTTCGTGAGAAGAGGGAGACTGTGGACCAGGTGTTGGACGCGCTGGCCCACTATGGGTGCCACAGCCTCGAGGAGGTCGACCTGAGCGGGTCGGGCCTCTGTCAGAGCTCAGCCAGCGTGGCTACCGTCGCTGTGCAGTGCTACGCGCTGCGAGAGCTAGCTGTGGACATTGGCTGCGGTTTTATGAAAGCGGAGTCTGGCACCCGAGACTCGCCGCTGTCGCTGCTGCTGCAGCAACAAGTGGAGTCTCTGATGGCCTTATCTCCTTCGCTCACTCGCCTAGATGTGACGGCGGTGCAACTGCAGGCCTCAAGCACTCAAACGCGCAAGTATCCGCTTGTATTTTAGCTTTTTGGTTATAAAAAGGGGCGCAGAGGAACTCTCTGGGTGTGGTGGGGAGTTGGTGGCACAAAATGTTTATTGGGTGCCCTCTGCAGAATGAAGGGGGCTCATACACATTACGATTGCAATCACCACGCTACTGGCAAATCGTGGAGGAACTGCGCGACGTGCTGGAGGTAGTGACTCGTCCCTCCTCATCTTCTGCGTATAAAGCGACGAATAGCGAGAGTGTAGACAAAGAAGAGAGGAAGGGAAAGAAAGAATCAGAAACTGCCTTTGGTCCTATATTCCTACCGTGCTAACATCTTCATTTTCTAGAGAGAGAGGAAGCGGAGCATAGAGCGAAAAGAGAGAAAGAGCGATGAGAAGGGAGAAAAAGAGAAAAAGATAATCGGATGGTTAAAAAATCGCTAAAGATGAGGGTCACGTACCCTCTTCCTCGAGCTGCTCGCCCAGAGTGAGGGTGCCATATTGCACAATACCGGAGACAACAAGTGGCCTAATTATTTGCTCAAGGCTTATTAAATAGGCCGTATCTACCAAAATTCGGGAAGATGGCTTACTAACCTGCCGATAGAGTCAAGAAGGAACTCCCGCTGAGCAAAAGAAAGTCCCCTCTTCTCGCTGCGCAAAGGAGTACGCGGAACCGAAGAAAACGGAGTGTAGGATGGCTTTGATTTAGCGGAGCTGGAGAAAAGACCGGGACCACCAGCCTTCTGCCCGAAGGTTGAAGAAGTCCTTGCGGAAGGTCCGGAGGCAAACGTAGCAAAAGACCGCCTCGTAGATGAAAAGCGCGAGCGGCTGCGGTTGAACATCTCGTAAAATTAGCAGTTTAGGTGGAGAGGAAATGCTTTTCTTTTTATTTTAATTACAATTCTTTGAAATAGCTCGGCTGTATGCGCGAAGAAAACAAAAACAAAAATTAGCTCCCTAAATATGGAGGGTAATTACATTCTATTCTGTCATCGGTAAATCTTCGTGAACAAGGTTTCCTTGCTAGTTTTAGTGATTGTGGTGCGCGCCATCAATCTGGTGGCAGGCGGCTTTTGCGTTGAGTCGGCGATTGTGTAGCAGGAGGATACGGTAATGGGCGCCAAAGCTATCTTTTTCGTCCCGCACGTTGTTGTAGCCTCCGCTCTATTCACGCGCGCTGTAATGTCACCTAAAGGTCTCCTCTTGGTCGGAGCCGATTTTTTATGTATGGGTGATATTTGGCCGGTGTTAGGATCAATATTTTCCTTGTTGTCAAAATAATAGCGAGGTTCACTCAGCATGCTGACACGCTTGATGACAGCTGCTTCTTCAAGCTTCGATTCTGAAAAGTGCGGCAACGAAAGCGAAATTTTTTGAGCATCTTCCCGCCAAAATAAACAGAAAGAACAGGAAAAAGGTTTTCACTGTTGATTTGTTTTTTACGAAGATGGACCAGCAAAAGTACCTGGAGTGTTGGCGCACGGCTCAGGCAGTATGCTTTGATGTAGACAGTACAGTCACATTGGGCGAAGGCATTGACGAGCTCGCCGACTTTTGTGGGGTGGGCGAGGCCGTAGCACAATGGTGGGGATCTCCGTGTCACAAGTCTACAGTACCTTTAGTCACAAGTGTCGCACGAAACGCAGGACGAGGCAAGCCATGGGGGGAGAAGTCTCATTCCGTGATGCTTTGCGTGCTCGTCTAGACATTATCAGGCCGTCGCATGCTCGCGTTCGCCAATTCCTACTCGAGCGCCCGCCCACGTTGACTCCCGGCGTCAGGTCCTCCTTCCACAGAGCTATTCAATCGCCTCCGCTTAACTGGGCGCCTTAGTGAGCTTGTGGCAACACTGCAGCAGGCTGGTGTAGCGGTATACCTCATTTCCGGTGGCTTTCGGCAGCTTATCGATCCCATTCAGCAGCAGTTATCCATCCCGCCTGGCAATGTGTTTGCCAACACTTTTCTGTTTGATGAAGGTAATTTTTTCTGTTTACACGCAACTAAAATTGATACCATAGCGTTGTGTGGTAAATATATTTTTCTTAATTTAGATGGGGAATATGCCGGCTTTGATGAAGACGAGCCTACCTCGCAGACAGGAGGCAAAGCGCGAGCCATCGAAGCCCTGAGGAGGAAATACGGCTATACCTCCGTTGTAATGATCGGTGATGGTGTGACCGATCTAGAGGCCAAGGGCCCCGCCGACATGGTAATTGGCTTCGGCGGAAACGTCACACGGGAACGCGTGGCACAGGAGGCAGACTGGTTCGTGCGCACCTTTTCAGAGTTGGTGCATGCCCGGCGCGTGGCGCCCGACACCGAAGAGGCCATAAAGGATATCGGCAATTAAACGAGAATGTTTCTTTATGAGATTCTTTACATTTGAGAGACATGTAGGGTTAATCGAGAAAAGTTGCAGCCACTTCCTCGGACTTCGACTCGAAGAGCGTGAACTCACCGACCATCTTGCATTCCCCTCCCGTGTGCTGATCCAGCTGCAGATGGGACATTGTTAAAAAAAACTGAAGTGGCTGAAAAAATGCATCCGGCTGACGTGAGTGGTGTTACCTTGTATTGGTAGAAAAAGCCCTCGGCTGTGACTACGTAGATGAGGTCGTTCCCTTTCGCGATCCCGCATAGACTCGGGCACGGCGAAGGCAGCTTAACCTTGATTGGTGGTTAACAATCTTGTCAATACAATGGTACGTAAGAAAAGTAAAGAAAAAGCAGGCAGGGCGGCACCTGTGCAAATGCTCGGACCGGTTGCCAGATATCGGACACCATCTCGGGCAGATAGGAGGAGAACCCCATGAACGACGCCGTAGCACTGCTGCCCCCCGACGATCTGACCCAACCACACGCCAGCCATGATGAGGTCACGTCTTTCTCTTTTTCTCTTTGTCCTTGTTCCTTTTTCTTTGTTGCATGTGGTTGAGGATTGGGGGGGGGGAGAATGAGTACGTGGATGTCTTGTCGACCTGAAAGACGTGCACTGTCCCGGACTCGGAAGAGGCGGCGAGGAGAGACGAATCACGGGAGAACGCGATGCTGAAGATGCGTGCCGGATAGCTGCCCCGCCGAAACTCATAGAGCTTCTTCGCCTCCGGAATCGAAAATATCCGAATTACCGTACCCTATTTCCACCCCAAGGGAGTTACGAAAATAAAATTGGGGAAAAGAAAAGGATAAAAAGAAAATGGAGGAGACTGGTGGTCCATTGGGGAGGGCGTGCCTTAGTGGAGGAGGTGGCAAGAAGCGTGCCGTCGTCGTTAAAGGCGAGGGTCGAGATGGACCCCTTGTGCGCCTTCTCGATCACATTCACCGTTGAGAGATTCAATGCATCGAAAATCAGCACATCACCTATAAATAGATTTTAAAAAAAAAACGCATAATTCAAAAGGAGAACACATGAGCAAAACCGGGAATATACAATCAAAGATCATCAGTCGTATAGAATAACCCAAAAATTATAATTTGTATTAATTGCATTGATTCTTTTTCGTGACTTCCTAATAAATAAATAAATAAATAAATAATGAATAATAAATGGACATGCTGTGCCTTTGGTGCCGGGGTAGGCAACGTAGGAGTTATCGCCCGGGCAGAGCGCGACGAGGCCCTCAGGGTTGGTGACGGTGTCGATGGAGTGAAGAATCTTGAGGGTGTTGATGTCGTAGACGTGGATCTTGGTCTCCATGACCACGATCAGTCGCTTCATGTTCATCTTGACCGCGAGGATGGAGGACACAAAGTTGAGTTCGCAGATGGTCTGCTGATGGGCGCTGTGCGTGTTCAAAACGCGAAGCTTGCGTGGCGAAAATGTTGGCTGTGATAAAAAAAAAGAGAAGAAGGGAGCGTTCCTTTAGGAAAAGAGAGAAAAGGAAAGAAAAGGGTATAAGGGGGCCGCCAAGGGAGGGCACGGCACCTGATCCCCACTACCAACGACGGCAACCAGAGAGGTGCAGAAGAGCATCTCGCAGATGCCAAGGCCTCCTCCCTCGACTGCTTGCCAAGGTGGTGATGAAACAATTGTTAGCACAAGAAAGAGAAGAGGTGGACGAAAGCGTGTGCCTTGCTCGTGAGCCTTGGTGAATGGCTCGCAGTTAAAAATGCAAAATCCTTCCACTGTGCCTGCCGACATGCAGCTATGAGGTGGGGTAAAGTTGATCATTTGTGAGGCAACAATTAACAACAAGTTGTGTGTAAATTGAAGAGTACGTGGCCTCTTGATTGAAGTTCAAAAACAGTAGCTCCTTTCGTTTGTGTGGGCTGCCATGATCGTCCTGCAAATTCATAACGTGTGCAACTTTTATATTTTGATAGGCGCACCACTACAGGAATTTCGGTCAAGGAACTAGAAAAAATAAAGAAATATAAAGAAATAATTTAACTGTTGTTTTTTTTCTGTTGCTGACTTTCGCGCCTTTTTGTTTTAGCGGTTTGCGTTGGCAACTTCATCTAGAGTAGATTACTGACAACTATCACCTGCCAATTGGCAACCGTTCCATTAGTGACATGGAAGTTGTTTTAGTAGATCAAGCTGTTCCTATTGACGAGGAGGAGGTGCAGCTTTTGGCAAAGAAAGCCAAAATCGAACACGATGCATCTGAGGTTACTGCCACTCTTCCTTCTCTTCCAACAGAAGATGGTACCGCTCCTCAAGCCCTTATGCGCCATGCTTTTCACCCTCTTATACCTTGTAGTGATTGTTGTTGAGGGCACCGCTGGCAGTGCGCCAGGCACCCCAAAGAAGCGTAAGCGGTCAGAACCCGGTACTTCAGGGGACCAGCCCACCACACCTTCCAGGAAGAAACTTACACCCGAAGAAAGGGTACAGGAGCGCGTCGAGTGTTTGTTGTCGTTGATTCTAACGCAATTAACGCAGGAAGCAGCTCGCAAGCACAAGGAAGAAGAAAAGCTGAAGAAAGAGCAAGAGAAACAGAGGAAGGCCGAAGAAAGGGAGCGTAAGAGGAAAGAGATAGAAGAGAGGGTACCATTGTTGCTCACTGATAGTGCTTAAGCACATTTATCTCACAAGCCTGGTTTCGCAGAAAGCGCAAAAGGAGCTCGAAAAGGCTAAGCGAGAAGCAGAACGCGAGGAAAAACGTAAACTGAAGGAGGAGGAAAAGAAGAGGAGAGAAGAAGAAAAAGAGAAGAAGGAAGAAGAAAAGAGAAAGAAGAAGGAGGAGAAGAGACTCAAGGAAGAAGAGAAGAAGAAAAAAGATGGTCCTAAGGTAACTGACCCCAGTGCCCTGTCCTGCTCGAGCTTGGACGTAACTTCTTCTTGCCTGCAGATTAATAATTTCTTTGAAATACGAAAGAAAACCGAGCCTGCCAGTACCTTGCCCTCCATTGGCTTTTTTGCACAAGGAAACACATTTTTGAACATACCAAAATCACTTATCAGAGACGACCGTCGACGACGTGTTTCACAACTTGTTCAAGGGCTTGGATCTTCCGCCGAATACCGTCAGGGCCTCCGTTGTGCCACCAAGCGTGCCGTGGATAACTCGTTCAACTCTTCAGGAATTTGAAGCCGCGCTCGCAAACGGTACCATTCCCCCAAGGATACAGCTGCACATGAAGTCCCTCCTTGTAATCTTTCACTTAAAACACACACACACACACACACAAACAGATGCGCAGCCTTGTTTGAACAAATGGCTAGCAGAATTGCGCACATACAAGCTGGCGCGCAAAGCACACCAGATACAACGCCAAGCAGCCGAGCGGTCGAAAGTGGGACACTCTCCGAACGGAGACAACCTTGATGTAATAGTGATAGACTATTCGTCTGATGCTGCAGCTGCGTACACGAAAAGGAGGGTCAAATTCCTGCAGTTTCACGACAATATCCGGCCGGCCTTTTTCGGTACACGCCCACCCAGTCCTCTAAGTTCGATGTTTTAAAATCGTTGGCCAATACCGTTGAATATGCGCCAGGCACGTGGTCGAAGGCGAGCCGCAGCATCTCTCCCAGAAATCCTTTCAAGCAGGACACGTTGCTGCTCGACTACGACTACGACTCAGATGCCGACTGGGAGGAAGGCGAAGGTGCAGTAGTGCAAGTGCCGGCCCCTATTACCATGTCGGTCTGATGTGCCTTTTCCACCAAAGGTGAGTCCCTTCATGAATCGGATGGCGAGGAGGACGAGATGGACGAGGAAGACGAGGAGGAAGAAGACGGATTTCTAGTCCCTGATGGGTGCGTATTACGGGTCTCATCTACCACAGGTGCTGAACAACTCGTGTCATTAGTTTACTGACATATACTGCAACATTTATATGAAAAGATACCTCTCGGAAGATGAGGGAGTGGACTCGGATGCCGAGGACGATGACAACGTCGAGGCGATGCCGAGTGAGCCTGGCAAAGACCTGGAAGGTGATGCGGTTCGGGACAGTAAGGAGAGACTCCGTAAGTGGAAGGAAAGGCACACCGCGCACGACGGTAAGTCTGGGCGAGGCGCCTCCGATAAACTGCGTGCCATGGCCATTGGTCCGGTCTTCTACATGAGTCGCGAGGGTAAGCCGCCTCCATTACCAGTCTGCTGGGACTGTTGCGTTGATATGCTCCTTTGTGCAGACGTGGCGCCCCAATTCGTGCCGCTGATCGGTGAATTGGAGATCAAGCTGCTGAACGAACTGTCCCCCGGCGAGCAGATCGACCCTGAAGCCGCGCAGCCAAAGGAGGGCTCTGGCGACAAGGCCCTACCGGACGTGGTGCTTCGAGAACTCATCAGGGTAAGACCCCAGCATCCTCATTATTGGCGAGTGAGACCTGATGTGTACACATGTATGTGTGTTTGTGATTCGCGCAATCTGATGCAGCACGTTCACGGAAGCACGCTCGGCAGGCAGAAGATTGTGGGGAATTTCTACGATAGATATTTGACAGATCCAGCCCTGTACGTTTCCATGACAGCCACCTCCGCGCATTGCATACTACATATTGTGCCAACCGCACCTTCCTCCAGACAACGCTACTCGTTGACGAAGAACGCGCTGTCTAAGAAGGTTAGAGACATCACTGTAAGAGAAAAGCGGCCGGAAGACCCAAGGGTACACGCGACATTCCTTGTCCCCCCCCCCATTTACCTCTTGAGGAAGATCTCACTTGCGCTCTATCAGACTCGAAGCTATGTATTGGAGAGCGTCATTCAGTCGCAGGTTCGTTGTGTAGCTGACTAGCACGAGAATATTCGTGTACAAGCCAACCCAGCACGCCACTAATCCCTTCCATGACAGGGCATGGAGGCCGAGTGTGAACAGATTCTGGGGGCGCAGAGGGCAACGAAAGCAGAAGCCGGTGGCGCCACCCCGCGCAAGAAGAAAATCAATCTCGGTCAGGGTTGCTTGACGCCTACGTCACATCACGACGCTCTTCCGTCTACTCCTTCTCTTGAGCTCGCTGCTAAGCCCTCCTCTTCGCTGATAACCTCAGTTACATCCTCGCCGCTCGCCAGTGGCAGTCCTGATCCAAACAAACTCGGCATAGAGCGCTTCTTTGGTCGCTCCGCGGCGGAGTCTCCCAGAAGGAATCTCTTCAACGCTCCACCGAGCGTGTCTCAATCATCTTCTTCCGCAAGCGCTGGCACTGAGGCGGCTTCCGCAATGGATGTGGAACGCCCCATCTACATCGACTAAGTCGCAAATAGAGTTGTTCCCTTCACAACTATCGGCGAAGCCGTTAGGTTTTATTTTATGTGCGCGCGTGCCGCTCACTGTGGGGCGGGCAGAGCGCCATCTGCGGCGTCTGCGATAGCTTTTCTAAAGGCAGCCCGCGCGCGTCGCTCCACTTCCAACTGCCATTCCTTTTCTGCCTTAAGGTAGGCCGTCCTTAGCTTTCGCCTCAGCGCCGCAGTAGCCTTGGGGTCTGGAGAGCTGTTGCCGAGCGAAGGAGCATCGTCAGTCGTGGTCTCGACACCAGGGCGTAGCGATGCAACTGTCTCCTGGTTGTGAGAAAGCCAGGCAGATTGGAATCGTGTCCATAGCTCTACGTCATTGTAGAGACGCATTTCAGCGCTGAGCCGACGCGTGTAATGGGCCACCACGAAGCTGTCCACCACGTCGAAGTTCTCTTCGGAGAGCCTTCCCGTCCTGTCGTTATTTATTTATTAATTTTGTATTGTGGTGTAGCCTTCAGCTAATTTGCTCTGTGGCTTTCGAAAAAAGGGCGCACTTCTTTTTGATCCATTCGTGAGTGGAAGGAAAGAGCCGTTGAACGCGTCTAAATGCCAGCTCTTTGACTTTATCCTCCGCTGACCTCTTGCGGATGTTAAAGTAACTCCTTGCTTGGCTGGGGTGCACCTTAAAGGGACGCTCACCACATTCTTCGAGTTTGTTGTTGGAGTCAGTGGGCTGCACGTTCTTTATCCCATCGCTCCTGTTTGTACGAAATGTTAAACGTGCAGATAGAAATAGGAGTTAAGTTGCGTAACGTAAAACCAACCCGTAGAAGATATGCCAACATTCATAAGAAACAAGGGAGTTAAGACAGGCCAGCTTCATGATGTCGCTGGTGCGCCACTGCGCACCGCCGAAGCTTTTCAAATAGTCCTCAATCCCCACTACCCAGTTGCTTGGGCTAGGAGCTAGCTCGGCATACTTGGAGCGGAGAAACAAAAATTGGCTACGAAGAAAGGTGATCTTATCGAACAACTCTGGGATGGACTTCGTAGACAGAACGCCACACTCTACAATCTCTCCTACATTTCCAATAGTAAGAAAAAAGTAGAGAAAAAAAGAAATGTAGGGAGGGCAACAAGATCGTAAGATGGGAGGCAGTGGAACCAGTGGCATTGCGTAGTATAGTGTAGCCTGTGCTATTGGAGTTGACGTCCAAGCCAAGAACCAAGTCGGTCGAACGCAGCGACTCGAGGAGGACCTGCCGTGTTACAAGCCCCAAACCTTTAGCTTGTCGGGCCGTGGCAAGACGTCGGGCCGTTGCAAAAAAGCTGTTGGCTGACAGCGCCGGCAGACACTCTCCCGTGCAAGTTGCGGAGCTAGCGAGCAGCCGCAGACCTCCGCTGGAGCAGGCAGCACGCATCACCAATGCAGCAAGAAAATAGATAAGAAAACACAAGCCACGTCTTACGAGTACAGGTAATTGTGCTTTTTATTGGAACGTCCAACACCGTGATGCTTTAGCAGCAGTGATGAACCTTCTTGAACTCGAAGGTCTCCCACTCCTTGGGGGCGGTGCGGTCAGCGATAACCTTGCCGTTGGGCTCAACGCACAGGTACTTGCCGTGGTGAGTCTTGAAGTGGACCTTCTTGTTTCCAAGCTTGTGGAGGTGGAAAGTCTCCCACTCCTTGGGGGTGTCGCGGTTGGCAACAACAGTACCGTTGGGCTCAGCGCACAGGTACTTGCCGTGGTGCGACTTCAGGTAGACCTTACCGCCGCCGAGCTTGATAACCTCCCACTGCTCCCATTCTTTGGCCTGGTCGCGGTTGCCAGCAATGCTGTGGTTCTGCTCAGCGCACAGGTACTTGCCGTGGTGAGTCTTGACAGTGTACTTCTTGGGCATTGTTGTTGTAGGTAGCTGTGTGGTGAGAAAACTGACATTCGCACTCCCAAGCTATTTATCCAGGTGCCCGACAATGACAGCCCGGGGCCAATCGGCCAAGGAAGAGCCGGGCCAATGGCAGCACGACAGGAAAAAGGCAACATACTTTTCGCATAAGACCATACCAGCTGCACAACAGAGGTTTTCCCGGGTATATATTATTTTTCTGAGTGGTAATTTGTCCCTTTAATTAAAAAAAAAAAAATCCTGCTCATGGGCCTCGCTGGCAGGACAGCTTGTGGTCTTTTTGGGCTGTTGCTCCTCCACATAGTAGTAATAGGAGCTGTAGCTCCTGCTGGCCTTAAAATCGTTAATGCACTGCCGCCGTCCATTTTGGATTTTTCAGAGATGTTTCTTGACGTTTTGGTCAACGGCAAGCTCGTCCTATCGCGGGTGGAGTACCTCATGGGTTCCACGAACGGCAGCCGCCCGTACCTTCCTCTGGATGCACCAGCCACCTACAACGTGTCCTTCGCATACTCTGAGCGTAAAGATCTTGGGGTAGTTGCGTCAACGACTCTGCACGTCGACCCAGGCACTTACAACACGATCTTCATCTTCGGTAGCAATACACCTTCCTTTCCTATCAAGACTGCCCACCTTGTCGACCAGCCAACCAGCAAAACGAACTTCGGCAACAACGCCCACGGAGAGAGGGCAGGGCAGAAGCAGGAGAGAGACGGCAAAGGCACAGCTTCCATTCGTTACTTTAATGCTGGTGTATCGTACAGTGCTACAACAGTTAAGGCAAGCGGTAAAAATCTGTTCGTGTCCACGCCTTACGGAGAAGCATGGAACGGAGGCAAGTATGTTGAAGTCGATGCCTCAACAGCGAAGGACGGCGTGTTCGACTTCGTAGTTGTTGATGCAAGATACGAAGAAATCGAAATCACTTTCGATCGTTTGCGTCTCATCAACGGTTGCGCGTTTACCCTGTTCTCAGCCGGTGTGCTGGGAAACTATTATAGCCCCCTCCTTATAGTCGATACGAAGGACCTGTGCTAAGCTGCGTCGAGCCCGCGCTCTCTTTCCGCCTTCGCTCCTCCTGCCGGATGCTGTTGAAATAAATGGGATGATCTATGGTTCCTCTCGCTACTCCTCCCCTCACCACTATGTACAGGCTTTCCCGAGTCGCTTTACGCCGTAACGAAGAAGGAAAGCATCCAGTTGATGATACGATCACACTCGCCACTCTTTTTCTTCCGCTTCGCCGGCTCGTTTTTCGGAGGGGTAGCTACGTAGCCCAGTACGTCCGCTTCCTCTATCAGTTGCACATATTTCATACTCCGGTGCTAGGTGGTGAGGAGATAGTGTTGTTGAGTTGTGAGAGTTATTGAGTTGTGAGAGCTCTGGTTTGGAGGTCAAGGAGTCACGAACCAGGGTGATGGTTGGTGCAGCTATGGGCCACTTCTCAGCGAATTTTGAGCCGAAGAAGGAAAGTTTAACAAAAGGAAGCAAATAAACAACGCCCATTTGTGCTAAAAGTGACAAAAGGTAAAAAATTCAACTTACAACGGAGTTTTAACTACACGTTACTTGTAAAGGACAAACGTGTCCTTCACCAAGGTGTCCACGTCACTGATAAATTTCATTTCGAGGCGCGAACGCGTAACCGCCAAGCGCGTGTACCCATGCTCACGGTTGTTTACCACTCTGGCCCACGAAGGCTGCTCGAGCTCCAGGTTGGTGGTAAGGCGGAACCCGGCCATGCCTGAACGTACCGCGGTGAGTCTACCACGCAACCACAGCCCAATTCAACAAACGAACCAATGACGACGTGAGTTGGGGCTCGACCCGGAGGGAAGCACTGGCCCTTGTAGACAGGGCAGCTTCTTTGGTACTGGGGTAGTTTGTATGTGACTTTGGGTAAGTCGACGGCACGCACATACAAAACAACAAATGCCAATCGACGCACCGAATGATGGTGGCCCCAGAGAACGAGGTCGACCTCGTACTTGAAGAGCAAGTCTTCAATGTTGGCCCTCAGCTCGCGCGCCACGGGCTGATCTCCAGCGTCGCTTTCATTACTGTAAAGCAAAAATGGCGGTAAGTCCACTCAAATCCACACAAATGGCAGAGAAGTGGCCTCGTACAAGGTTGAGTCGATATACATGGGGCGGTGGCCGGAGAAGATGACCCAGGGGGTTCTCGAACGATCGACCTTTCGCAGATCCTCCTCGAGCCAAGCCCATTGCTGACTTCCTATTCCCCTCCCCACTCATTCAGCAAAAAACAAAAATTTTTGATTCCTCTCTGCT
>CDFF01068900.1:0-25826 GCA_000826265.1 Acanthamoeba culbertsoni
TTAGTAGAGGGAAATCCTCACCTGCAAATGGCGAGAGAGTCCAACAGGCTCCATTGTTCCACTTGGCTCACCCCAAGTATAGTGTACTCGATTGGTAACTTAAACCACGTGCTATTAATGAAGGCGTTGACGCCGTCCGTATAGCTCTAAATAAAACAGCCCGTTAGTCTGTGCGATACCCAACGAGGGTATACTGGAGGGGAGTGCCTGCAAAACTTGCCGAGATGCGTCGTCAAGGTTGTTCAAGTCCTTCTCGGCCACGAAGCCAAACCCAAAAGCACGCAAGAACCTGAATTAAACCTTGTTGTTTAGAACAGACTAAGAAATGGGAACGAACAGTCAGAAGATGTCTTTATACGTGCCTGTCGGGTTCTAGAGCGAGTTCACCAACCAGCTCACTTAGTTTGCCGCGAGCAGCCCGTCGTGTGAGGTCCAATTGAAAGAGCCTGAGGCCAAGTTAGTGAGAGCGCGTGCCGAACAGGATCACGCAAACACACTACCTGTCCTGCGCGTGTACAAAGCCCTGAGCTAGAATAGCATCACAGGTATACTTAGCATAAATGTGAGGATAGCCCAGTTCGTCCCTCACTACCTCCACCGAGCCGCGAAGCCCAACAACCGTCAGGGTACCTGTGGGTTTACTGCACGGTTCAGTACGAAAGATGACGATAGAAAGCTGGGGAGGGGCCGCACCACTCAAAGGGGTCAGTCTGGTGCGGGCAAATGAAGCTAAAAGGAACTTTCCACTAACGCCAGCCAGCCACAGCAGTCTATCTCGTGCCCAACGCTGTTATTACGTGCTCAGATACGCCACAGAACTAGCGGTTGAAAAAAAGATTACCGCAGGTTCAGACAAGGGAAGGCCGTCCCGATCAGCAAAACTGAAGATAAGCGGCAACGCCACGGAGAGGGCCAACGCAACCAAAGCCAACGCTTTCGCCTTCATTCTTGCGAGAGAAAACAAAAAAGAAATTCTGATAGAGAATTGTTCCCTTTGAAATTGGACGAGAACTGCAGGAACTGTGGTTGAAGATGCTCGCATTAGTCGTTGTCGAAGCCGCAGGCCTTTTATTTTTTTACATCTTCACACGATACCCACGATGCTCTTAAACTCAACTCTGCCAGACCAAAACGCAACACCCACCCCGTCTTCCATATGGCTCATGTTGCTAGTTCGCACTTCGGGTCTGCTACTAGTTGGCATTCTGGTCGGCCTTTTCATCTATCGCAAGCTCCCCAAAAGGCAGCGAAATATAATGCGGTTGCTTAAATACCAACGAGCTGAGTCTCACATGAGAGCCGAGTGTTATGCAGAAGACAACGACGGTTTTCGTACCTGGCGGAGTAAGATGACTATGGGCGAGTCGCCATTTAGCGTCGATGACATTGACCACACCAGCTGCCATATCAAAGACGGCGATCTCGCAGGACTCGTCTACGCTCCCAACGCCAACGTGGAAACACTCAAAGAACTGTTAATGTACGCATAGGCGTTCGTTTGCTTTTCTTCTGTGCTCATCACTATCCTCGCGTAGCTACGCGGCGCACAAGTACAAGGGCGGCAGAGCACTGGGACAGCGGAGATTGGTCAAGGAGCATAAGGTCGAAAAGGTAATAAGAGGCGAACAGAAGCAATGGACCCTCTACGAAAAGAGTCCCTTTGAATGGCTCACATACCATGAGACACTCGATCAAGTCAAGCAGCTCTCTTGTGGCATGCTCGCCCTTGGCATCAAGCCTGTGCGTTCTTTGCCCCTCCGCGTCCAAGTTTTTCGACATCAGTTGACACTCTCAGCTTATTTCGGCTACAGAGGGAGTCCGTCTGTATATATCTGGACACGTGCAGGGAGTGGCAGCTGATGGCTCACGCCTGCTTCTACACCAACTTACCAGTCGCAACTGCTTACGCCAGCCTTGGCGAGAAGGGCCTTTCTCACGCGCTCTCGCAAACTGAGAGCCGAGCCCTATTCACTCACGCCTCCCATTTCAAGACAGTACGCATTGCATAACTGCCTATACACGCACTTGGTCGTAGTCCTATCCCACAGCCCATACAACAGGTGTTGAAGAGCCTGAAAAGTTGCCCGTGGCTCCAATATGTTATCTATATCGGCGAGCCAGATGAACAGGAACAGAAGGAACTCGAACAGGCCCTGGCGCTACGAGCTGAAAAGTCCGTGGACATAGAAGCTCGCGTCATCACCTCCGAAAAGCTCACCAAAATTGTAATGACCATCTTCCCTCGCTCTCCCACGAACTCAGTTGTGTTTGTCTTGTTGGCCTTTCTCACTCAATCGATGCACACACCCTCAGGGCAAATATAATATGACCGAGGCCACTGAGGATCCCAGACCCGAGGATGTGGCGCTGGTTATGTACACAAGCGGAGCGACCGGGACGCCTAAAGTGCGCACAGCCCTGACTTTGGGTCATGGACTGAAACAACTGACCGACTTGTTAATCATTGAATGGGTAGGGCGTGCTTCTGTCGCACGGTAACTTTGTTGCAGCAGTCGCTGGCTACGCGGCCGATCTTGATGATGTATTCGATCGCACGGTTGATAAGTATCTTGCCTAGTACGTGAACGAGTTTCCTCTTTCTTTCTCCGCTTGCTATCCGATTCGCATTAACCCTTCACTCAGTTTGCCGCTAGCGCACGTGCTGGAGTTTACAGTGGAGCAAACCGCCATCTACCTGGGCCTCCCCATCGGCTACGGCGTACGTCGAGCCACACTTAAACTTTCCTAGTGCAGGGTTGGTTCTCAGCAATATAACTGCCCTGGCACACACATTAGAGCCCACGCACGTTGACCGACGACAACATGAAGAACTGCAAGGGCGACGCAAAGGAACTACGACCTACCGTGATGGCCGGCGTACCCGAGGTGTTCGAGCGCATACGCAAGGGCGTTGAGGCCCAGGTGTCCAAGCAGGGCATTCTCCCCAAGAACCTCTTCCATGCTGCCTACGCGTTTCGTAGAATGCTCATCGAACTTAGCAGTACCATTTTTCCATCATTTTCATTCAACCATTTTCGCGCCAGCACATCCTTACGATAACAACAACGAACCAGCGGACGTGCCCTTCATTGACCGGTTGGCATTCAAAAAGATCAGAGAAGAGCTAGGCGGGAGCCTAAGGATCATCGCCTCTGGTGCCGCTCCGCTCTCCCGAAACAATCAAATGTTCCTTCGCGCGTAAGTTTCCATGCTTAGAGGTTAAACTAGAGAGTTCTATCATAATGGACTTACGTGATTCCATTCCTGTTCAGATGTCTCGGGGTGCAGGTCGTGCAGGGCTATGGTATTGACTTATTTATCCGCTTTCTTATTCCTTCAGAGAGAGTGCTAAACTCACACAACACGAACAGCGCTGACAGAGACTGCCGGAGCCGGAACGCTTCAGGCCATTGACGATCCAACCTTCTCCAATGTGGGCCGTCCCAACTTGTGCTGCGGTAGCTCTTCTCTCTATTGTTAATTCTGGTCTTGTATATCATGGCGACCAACCGCTCTTCACAACAGAGATCAAGTTGGTGGACGAACCGGAGATGGGATACACGAGCGAGGATAAGGATGGCCCCGCAGGGCAGATTCTGATTCGCGGGCCCAATGTCTCACGCGGATATCTGCTTCTAGATGAAAAGACGTATGCATCATCTTAGTTCTCATTGCTAGTATATGATTGACAATGCATAATGCAGAAAAGAGGACTTCAAGCGCGGATGGTTCTACACGGGCGATATTGGTCGGTGGATTGATGGGCGACTTTATATCGTCGACAGGAAGAAGAACCTCGTGAAGCTGTCTTCCGGCGAATACATAGCGTACTTCTATTATAGATAACAAAACAAACCTTAATCCGAGAATAATCAAACTCTCCCATCGTTCAGTCTGGAGAAGCTTGAAACGCAGTACAAGGAGAGCGCGCTAGTTGAGCATTTGATGATTCATGCAGACACTGATAGCAACGTTCTTTTCGCCGTCGTGCAGCCCTCCAAGAAGGCCCTCACCGCGGCAGTGGTATGAGTGTTAGGGAAAGAATGAATGAGCCCCGAAAAACTAACCCTTGCCTCCTCCAGAGTGGAGGCGACTTCAAGAAGCTGTGTGAAAGTGAAGAGGCTCAAGCTGCCTTAAAGAAGGACTTCGATGAAATAGCCAAGAAAAACAAGGTACACACTCACTAAGCCAGTCGTAGGCTTCAACTGTGTACTCACGTGTAACGGAATTATAGTTCTCAAGGGCAGAGCGCATAGTCAAGATGATACTGGACCCAGAGCCCTGGACTCCGGAGAACGAGATGGTTACCGCTACTGCCAAACTTAACCGGCCGATAATTGAGAAGAAGTTCAAGGATCAGCTGAAAGATGTTGTAGAGGAGAGCAAAAAAGGCAGCCCTAGGCCGGTCAACAGGAAAGATAATGGCCATTAACAGTGCTGGGCCAGTGATTTAAAGCCGCCCCATGTGAAAAGGAGAAAGAAAAACGAGAAAGAAGTGCGGTTCTATTACGAACTTTTATCGAAGGGGAGTGCAGGAATGGATTTTGAGGCTGTTGATGCATCCCTTATCCCAAGTGAGACAGCTGACTCACCGGTAGGCATAGTGTGGCTCGGTTAGGCCTTGGAACATTGTTAACTTGCTGTCTGAGCAGCTGGGAGATGTAGCGCTGAATCACATTCACATATCCACAGCAGAAGCTACCAAAGAACTCATTTCATGCCTACAAGAAGATGGTCAGCATCTTCAATTCCCCCGTCTTTTATCTTCTTTAAACGATTTATTAGTAATCTGAACAACATAGCCTTGAAACGCTACACTTGGCACAGCAGCGGTCTGCTGTGGGCAGACTTCACTCGCTACACGTGCGGTTCCATCTACCGCAGCTATAAGTTGCTTCTCTACGCTCGTCACCCGGTGCTCTCCGCCATCCAGAGTGCTCTCCGTGAGTTCACTCTCAGCTATCTAGGTATCTGTTGGCCCTCCTACAGTCATTGATGTGTGCTCATTCTCTTCTTTATTCCATAGATGAAGATGCCTGCAGCAATACGGTGCCTCACGCTCTCCTTTGAATTCTTCACACCAAGACTAATGAGTGTTCTTTGTGGTAGTACATGCGAAAGGAACAGCTTGACCGCTTTAAGGCCGCCATTTTCACGACCGACAACCGCGCCAAGATTTTACATCAGATCACAGCCTACGGGCAGCGCGACAGGAGCAACACTGAGTCCCTACAGAAGGAGTTAAGGGTCAGTAACTTGCCCTGCCCCGTGCTGCTCAGCTCCTCAACCAAACATATGTGCGTGTATGAACCTTACACCGTAGGACGTGTTGCGGGAACTTGTGGTCATCACGATGATGTCGTGGGGTGTAGCGGAAGCACCTGCCCAGAAGTTTGCGGCTGACTTCTTTGTAGAACGCTTCGATTATGACAACATCATGCGCAAGCTCGCTCTCACAAGTGTGGGCAAGGTCTACCTCCCTTTTTGGTCATCCGCCGTAATCAGGTCTGCTTTAGATGAACCTTAGATGGTGTCTGTTCTCTCTGGCTCCGGCTCTAATCTCCATGCGCGCGATTGGTTCCAGTTTGGGTGTTGTCGCATATATATATTTGCAGAGACTTATCTTTCAATGGGCCGAGTCATACTTCTATCACGACAAACTTACATTCTACAATCATGTTAACCCTGGTACCAGGACTTCTCATCAAGTCGGGTCTATCAATTAAGAATCGTTTTGGGGCAGACTATTACGGTCGTGTAGCAATCACCTGTTTGGAAACCTGCCTCTACGAATCGAGCACATGGGACGAGAAGATATCGCTGCTCTCCTTCATTATGGATAGAGAGGTAATCTATTTGTTTTCACATTGGTAATGGTTTGACAGCGAATTGATAACCACATTTGTATGACTGCTGTAATATCCCGACGATTGTAGATACACGGGTATGCTGTTGATACACTGCCCAATGGCGAAGAGAGGCTCGTGCAAAGTTACATGCGACGTTTCGAAAAGGTCATGACTGAGTATAACCACGCGCCCTACTTCCTGGTCGATCCGCTGGAGGTGGTGGGTGGTGGCCCCGCGCTGGTCATCTTCTCGCACCTGGATCTATTTAGGTGACGCGCTCGGCGCCCCAAGTTGTCTTCATGTGATGACTTGCTCACTTAGATATGTCGACAAGCCTGCTGCGAGTCGGGGCGGTCTGTAAGAACTGGCGGCTCAAATCGCTCAACGAAGAGCTATGGAACAAAGAGTAAGTTTAATGAAGTCTTTGCCGCTGCGCATGCGTCTTTTGCCTTCGGCTCTAGGAGATGGATCTGACTTCGTTCAGGTCTGAGTATGGAGCGACGTGGGAGACGGAGGTAGCCACCGAGTCAGTTCCGGCTGTTCCTCGGTTTCCTTCGACACACAGAGGCCGTGGTACCTATCGGCTTCTCATAACAAGAGAGCATGTAAGCTATGACCAAGGTCGATTCTAATCCTGCATTTCCCTGTCACTGTCATATTCAGCATTGCATGAAATGCGCAATGCTATTCTCGTGAGAAAGAGCATCTATTTTGAGGTGAGGCTCAAGTCGCTCATGTGCGGCACGCCCTTCGACGAAGTGCGGAAGGATATAAGCATGCACAGGAAGAAGAGGATCAAAGTACTTCTACGGAAGGTGGGTGCCCTTAGCGAGAAGGCCGGCGTCTCCAGGCAGACAGGGCAGAAGCTGGAGATAGAGGGCGAACGGTATGTCCAAGCGTTAGTCTCCACCCTTGCTTATATACTGAAGAGTTCTGCAGGATGGTAGATAAGTTGCTCTCCTGGGACCCATGGATTCTCCAAATCCCTCCTTCTATGAAGGGGAAGTGCGTAACGCTGATACTCCCCATTTTACCATAGAAATTGTCTTTAAGACATCTTTTCCTCCTTTGTGTTTCAAATCGCGGGTGGTTAGGGAGGACAACATCATCGTGACCTTTGCGTCCAACGAGTTCGGACACATCATCATCGATTTTGTACAGCGGGTTGAGGAGGTGTCCTTATCTGAATCCTTCCATTCCGTTACCTATGAGTATTATCTTATTCTATGTGACACAGGCAACGCCACTTCCCGAGATGAACAAGATGATCATGCCTGGATTGAAGACGCTCTCCACGGTAACCATGGAGTGATCCCTTGCCCATCATGTTGAGAGGCTTACTTGACTAGTCCGTCATTCCCGTATGTCATTTCTTCATGCAGGGCCATGTGCAACTTGATGATATCCTTCGACACTGCCTCAACTGGGACGGCGTGTGCCCTCTGTTCGCCAATGGTACGTGACAAGCATGCTTCTTGAGGTGGCCTGTTCTCTTATATCTTGCACGCTCTCGCTTGGCTATGCAGGTCCTCGTATTCAGCCGATCATTTATGTCGAACCTTTCCTGCGCTTCATTGAGGCCAACTTTTGGAGTAAATGGTGGAGAAAGGGAGCGAAGCGTCTCTCTCTTAACAACTATCTCAATCTCACATGGACCTATGCCCCGCCGCCTGCCTGCTCGCACGACTCAGGTGCACCTGAATCTCGAGCATCACGTCGTAGATGATGTTCAACTCACTGAAGATCTTCGGACAGGGACGGCGTTGCTGCGAAGCATGAAAGCGTGGAAGGAGGCCGAGCGAGTCCGGCATGGAGCAACCAAGCGAAAGATGCTGCTCGTTGAAGCAGAGGACGAGAATCGCAGTACAGAGGATGATACAAAGGCAGAAGTCGCACACACCGCACCTGCGGTCTACCAACACTTGGATGAGCCACATACCAAGGGCACAGGCTCGCTGGACGCGTTCAGCATCACTGATATCATCACTGATGATCAGGAAAAAGAAGAGCTGCGAAAGCTGCTGGCTGAAGAGGAAGAGGATGAAGAAATAGAACCGCAACAAGACAACGATAAAGGAGCAGACGAAGCGACGGAAAGAAGTAACGAAGAAAGGGCGACTGCAACTCAGGGAAAGAGTGCGGAAACGCCGCTACATCGTAAGATCCATTGGAGCAAGAAGGTGACGCTGCAGTGCCAACAGAGCCTGCTCTATGTGGATGAGGAGTCGCCCGCGATCGGAGCCGACGGGGAAGTCAACCTGACCGCCCTCATGGAGAGAAACAAGGTTAAAGCCAGAGAGCTGGGCTCTACCGTGAGCACCATCAGCAGTCCCAAGTTTCTGTTCATAATGGAGCGAATAGACTGGATCGAGGAGTTGTTCGTTCTACGGGCGGCCACGAGCGGCAAGTATCTCAAGGTGGACCTCAACGGCGATCTCAGCATATGCACTGAGCAGCCTTCGCCGAGCCGCCCCAGCTACCTGACATTCAGCGAGTCGCCATCTATCTCCCAAACGCCTTCGTTTCGGGTTTCGGCTTCCGATTCGTGGGAGAACGTGCCCTCATCTTCGCCTCCATCATCCACAGCTTGGAGTCTTGCGCTGCCCCCGCCGGCATCGCCATCACTGACGGAGTCGATCGCCTCATTTTCGTCTAGCATCGCCTCTACACTCTCAACCACTTTCTCCGACACTCTGTCACCCCTTCTTTCTCCTTTCTCTTCACTCTATTTCTTCTTCGACTCGACTTATGCGTACTACGACGAAGAGATGATCTTCCGTAGGGAGCGGCAAGACAGGAAGACTTTCGCCTTCAAAAGCTACTACACGGGCAAGTACATCACCGTTGAGTCGAACGGACGCGTGACGGCCTCCTCGGATGACATCTGCTCTCAGCAAAAGTTTATTGTTGCGTTCAAGTGACTGCCGATTCACCGATTTGGTGCACTATTCGCTTGCCTTTGTGTCGACTTCCCAGCATTCAAACTCACAAGAATCTCTGTTACATTAGAAGGGACTTCCCATCACGTGATTTCCAAACCTGACATCCTTCCTATAACGGAAATCACCTACGTTGTCGGGAAAAAGTAAAAACAGCAAAAGAGTACATAGTTGCCTCACAGTGCATAAGGACTATTTCTGCCCAAGTTGAAGTTTGAGGGCCCCACTGCAAAAGAACGGAGGTGATGAACTGAAGGTAGAACGGCACCTTCACAAGAACTGGAGTACTCGAAGACAGATGGAGGTTGATGGATACGAACGGGAGGGGTCTGATGGGAAGTTGGATAATGGAGGAGGACGTAAGGAGCAGGAAGCATACCATTCTCAAGAGAACGAGAAAAAGAGGAAAGGGCTTCTCAACAAGTGGATATCCCGCGAACCCGAGCCCCGCGCTCGCAGCTCATCGGAAAGCATCGTGGGAATACAACGGGGCGCCCGAACAAGTGGTGCCATGAAGGGCCGACCACGAGGGTTTACGGAGGAAGATGAGCCTCTTTACGACAGGCGCAGCTACAGCGTATCTGGCCCAGTACCTAGCATCAATGGGTCCCATACTACTGGCGGGAGTATGCGCAAGGCCATATGGGGTGTGAAGGGGAAAGAGCGACTCACAGGGACGTTCGATGTATTCTTTAAGAAGAAGGCCAGAGCAGAGTTCCCCCTGCCTCCTGCAACCCCGCTCGAGGGCAGACACAGATCCCCCTCCGTGTGCACGACTTCGCCCTATCTTGCTTACCCAGCACCGCCCCCCAGAAGCCAGGAGGGATACGCCGCACCTTCTACCTCGCCGCAGGCTAGCGTTGGTGGTGCGTTCTTGAACCTTGGCGGGTGATGATGGGTGATCTTCAGTTTCTTACTGGTCGCCTTGCAGAGGTTGGGCGATCACGGAGCAACTCTCTTCCTTGCCGCAACATTCGAAGCCTATCTTGCCCCTTTCCAGAGGACGGCGATCCAGCAAGTCAATCTCAGGCGATAGACAACGCCGTATGCAATGGCAAGTCCAAGTTTCTTTTTCGCTTTCTTCCACCTCCTTACATGAAACCAGAAATCCACCAAATGATGATGAGGACGGGAATCAATCAGAGCGATTCGGTTCTCAAATCAAAGGTTTTCTTTGGTACGAGTCTGCAGACTCATTCTCTTTCGGGATGACCGGCGCCTGATCGTGTGACTCGATCGAGTGCAGCATCGGACGCTGTTAGCTGGATGATCAAGACTCGCACCGTGACTACGAGGCAGGCGGGATTGGCCCTGTGCCAGAAGTTGGCAGATCGGGGTCTTCTGGTTCCTCTACACAAGAGCAAGCAGACATTTGAGGACAACTCTGTCCTATGGAAAGTGAGGGTGCGTCGCTTCTGAACGCGAGAGAGTTCGTTGTTGACATGTGCACATGTATTTCCCAATGCAGGAGTGCGACCCGGCGGAATTAAAGAAACTCAACCACGACGCCCACAGCTTGGGCCGGCGGTCTACATCAGACAGCCAAATGCTCTCGTTTTGTAGCGAACTGGGTGAGGGACAATTGTACGAAGTGAGCGAGCGGCTGTTCCATCCCGAGCACGGGGTAATGATGCGAGAAAGGCGGTACAAGAACCGTGTATATGAAAAATGTTTCACAGGTAGGGAACGCGTCTCTACTTTCCCCCAATCCATCGCTCTCTCTCTCATTGCACTGGATAGGATCGGAGGTGGTGGATTGGATGATGATCAACCTCCCCATCAAAAGCCGAAGAGAGGGAGTGGAGATCGGAAAGCGGATGATGGATGCACATTACTTCTCCTCCGTAGACGGTGATAGTCTGCAGCCATTCAAAGATAGAAAGATATACTTCTTCCTGCGGGTAAGCAGGCGCCCTTTGCAAAAGATCATCGCAATAAGTTGCTCACACAGCTTAACTATTCAGGATGATGTTGCCGTACGTCAGAAATCGGCCGTGGGCCGACTCTTTGTAAAATTGCTATCGGCGGAAGACTTCCCCAAGAGGACAACTGGTACGTCGGTTCCGTCCAGCATTGTTCGACGACATGAGCCACCAGTCTCACGAGGAGGGACATTTCCTGGGGCAAGGATCAACAAACTATTACTGCGAGTTGGGTCTGGGATTGCAGAAGACGGTCAGCAGCTCTTTTGCCAAACCGGAGTGGAACGAGGAATGCGAATTGTATGCAGTCAGTTTAAAGTGTGACAGATGTCTCGACACTGCTCACACTCCCTACGGTACAGTTCTGTGTGGTCGGACTCTCTCGACAACACCTTGAAGGTGGATCTCTGGATGGTTGCCGACTCTTGTCCTCCACAGCGGCTTGGCAAGGTACTTCCTGCCCTTCCTTCCCCCTGCCTGCAAGAGCTCACGTTGCCCTTTATTGTTGCAGGTGGTGGTGAACAACATTACCTCGTTCACGGACCAGCAGGAGTGCGCTTACAAATTCAAGCGAGCAGGAGTGCAGGGGCTTCTGGGCAGTGAGCGAGGCTGCATTAACTTGGCGCTGCACTACATCCCCAACAACGATATCTCTGCCTTCAAGAAGCTCGAGGAGCTTTTGTGTAACGACTTTCTGCTTGTGAGATCTATCTTCAGTTCGATGGAGAGGCGATCCCGTCTCCACACAGAAAGCTCGTTGTCCACCAGCGACCTGTAAGTCCCTGCGGATACTTTACTCCACACTCTCCGCCTCACCTTTCGTTCATAATCCAGGAACCAAGGTGACATCGCCTCGGCTCTCGTCCACATTTTCAACCAAAATGGCCTCTTGCTGGACCTTCTCGAGCACATGATACATATGGAAGTGGAGAAAACTGGTACATGGCACCCCTTATGGCGAAGATACGTCGTTCTCTTTCTCACATACGATAAATGTGTCTCCCAGCTACCGAAAACCTGCTATTTCGGGACGAATCGTTGGGCAGCAGAATGATGTCCGTATTCGCAAAGCTTGTGGGCCGCGCCTTCCTGCAGAAGCACCTACAGCCCATATTATCGCAGGTGTTGGAACCCTATTTTGACCTGGAGGTGAGGGAGCCCTTTTTTTTTTTTCCCTTTGCATGATTATTGGATTCTAATGGAAGCCCCACATCTCTCAAGATCAACCCGCGAGCCGTACCGCCGGAGCAACTTGAAGGAAACCAAATCAGACTGTTGAGCACAGCTCAGCAATTGTTTGACTCTATCATCTCCTCACTGGAGGACCTTCCATCGTACCTGTTACTCCCTTTGAAATGCGATATGGTTGAGCCTGCTAAACGAACTGTTCTTGCATTCAGTGCCTTCCGGGAAGTGAGCAGGTGCCTCTTTGAGTACGTAGCCAAGCGATTCCCTGACAGTAGATACAAAGTGGTTGGCGCCTTTTTCTTTCTTCGGTACGATTTTGACCTAGTCACTTAACGATCATGGTGTACATTGGCGTTTGGCATAATATGTTCTATTATCTCGTAGCTGGCTGTGCCCATCGCTGGTGACTCCTGATGCTTTCGGGCTGATTGATCAGAAACTCGACAGCAGGAGTAGACGACGCCTCATTTTGATAGCCAAGGTATTGCAGAATCTGGCAAACGAAGTCTACTTTGAGCAGAAGGAGGAGTACATGAAATGCTCCAATATTTTCATCGAGAGCAATCTTGGCAAGATGCACTCGTTCTTCGATAGCCTTGTGGTATATCGCCTCCGTGCCCAGGACTGCGGTTAGCCCCACCTAAACAACGTGTTGCATAATCACAGGAAAAGCCAGATGTAGTTGAGAGTTATAACCGCGGTGGCTCGTGGGCCTCGATTGCCCCAGCTACGCGTGCACACATGGAAGCCATACACTACTACCTACAGCAAAACTATTTCAGTATATCCAACGAGATACGAAGAACCGAGTCTGAGCCAAGCCTGCTGGCGCAGATGTCACCGCGCGGTGATTCCGAAGGGGAGTTGGTACATGTCTGCTCCCTGCCACCGATCTTTTTGAGTACTGACGAGAAATAGCGGGATGTACAGCCATACGGGAGTACTACTAGAGTTCTCGAACTGGATGAAGTGCTTCTGGCACTGAGCAAGAGGGATCGCTTTTCGTCAAGCGAAGAGGTTGCTAAGACAATCGATATATAGCGACATCGCGCTCAATGTATAGCGAAATAAATGCATGCCAGTTCTTCCTCACTGCCGTTTTGGATGAGGACAGCTAACCCACTTGCCTCTATCTGTCGGTCGGTTCCTTTCTTTTCTGTCCGCCGGATCCCTGAAAACTGGCAGACAACTCGTTGCACCTATAGGTAGAAAATAAATCGAAACAAATATATTCTGGGCTAACATATTTTTTATACTTAGATTACGAGTTTTTGTGAGATTTTTTTTGGATGGACAACTAACATCAAAAAGTATATTCGAAATTTATTCATTTTTTTCTAGTAATACAAGATATATTATGATATGCAATATATATATGAAAAAATGTAGATATATGTTTCTGCGATTCCTCAGAGCCGCGTCATTTCTTGAGGAAAAAAAGCTAAATGAAATACCGCGGAAGTGAAACTGCCCGTACCGGCGACGGTCCTATTATTGGTACCAACACGCTGAAGAACACCATGACGCATCAAGGAGAGAGAGAATATGACGTAGTCGTATGGGGTGCTACAGGATTCACTGGCAGGCTAGTGGCGCAGTATTTGCTAGGAAGGGCTAAGGCAGCGGGACTGCGCTGGGCCATTGGCGGTCGCAGCGCAGAGCGCTTAGCAAAGCTGAAGAACGAACTGGCCGAGGGGGTACCTCCCGGATCAGAAGGCGAGCTTGAGGTGGGCATAGTCACTGGTGATTCTATGAATACAACCGATATGGAGGCAGTAGCAAGTAGCACACGAGTGGTGATTAGTACTGTGGGACCTTTCTCCAAGTACGGTACTCCTCTTGTTGCTGCCTGTGTCAAGTGCCGCACCCACTACACTGATATCACTGGCGAAACGTACGTGGCATGCCTGTCAGCGTCGCTACCACTGTGCTCACCTTCGTTCTGTAGGCCTTGGGTTCGCCACATCATCGATGAGTTCCACTCTGCCGCCCTGCAAAACGGTGTTTGCATCGTTCCCATGTCTGGGTATGGCTCACCTGTTACGTCTGCTTGAAGGGTTTCGCCTTAAAGCTCCCTTGTTCTCTTCAGCTTTGACTCCATCCCAGCAGACGTAGGCACTTTCATGCTTGCCGACTACGTTGCCAAGGTGCGTGCAACCAACGCGGGTGGGGCACGACTCAGCGTGTAAAGAGACACTAACCGTTGGGAGTGCAGAAGTACGGTGCGGAAGTTGGAAGAGCCGATAGCGTGATCTCCGTGTCAGGCGGGGTGAGCGGTGGCACAGTGGCCTCCATGATCGAGATCATCAACCAGCCAGGCAAGAACTCCACCAGCCACCCGTTTCTCCTCAACCCAAGAGGCCAGTGGTCGTCCCTGCGCGCCACTTCTTTCGACAAGGACCGTGTCCTGCCATCCTACAACGCACTAGCCAAGTAGTTTCTTCCTTCTCGTGCTTTGGCGCTTCGGTTGGTCATGACGCTCACCTACATGCATCTTCTTATATCGGCATAGGTGTTGGACTACCATGTTTGTGATGGCTCTGATTAATACCCGCGTTGTGCGTCGCTCGCACGCTCTGTTAGGCAACGCCTATGGCACCGACTTCCACTATAACGAGGCCGCCAAAGCTAAAGGAGGTATGTTCCGCGCAAGGTCGGGCTACTTACTCCTTGCTGACTTTATCCTCTCAGGCCTGCTAGGCGCCATCATTTTCACGATTCTGTTGGGAATCTTCATGGCATTGATGAAGTTCAGCCTCACCAGAGAACGTGTCCTTAAGCCTTTTCTTCCTTCCCCTGGCGAGGGCCCAAGGTATTGAGAGCCTTATGGTGTGCTGGAAAGGAACTGATGGTGAGCCCAACAGCGAAGAGACGAGAGCCAAGGGTTACTTCACCTACCAGATTTACGGAGAAGTGGACTACCGCAAGTCCGGTAAGCCTAAGGTAATCGTCTCCATCATGTGAAATAGTGGCACAGCCACATGATCTGTCTGGCACATTTTTGTCGTGGCACTGCTCGGCTGTAAAGAAGGACGATACTCACAATGGCGCGCACAGGCTGAGGGAAACCCCAAATACGTGAAAGCCGTCGTCGCGGGCGGCGAACCAGGCTATAAGGAGACCGCTGTCATGCTTTCCGAGGTGGGAATCGCGCTCGCCGAGCTTTCAGCGCAAGGCCAGCTGCCGGTCAACCGCACCGCCGTGGGCGCAGGTGGCATCCTCACACCCGCGTCGTGCCTTGGGCTGGAGATCGTGCAGCGCTTGCAGGCTGCTGGCCTCAGGCTCCACGTTGAGGACTTATATGAGTGACGCACACACACACACACAAAAAGCTATCTGACACGAAGTACTCGAGTTTAATTGCAATAAATAACAGAGAAAACTTGTTCATTGCAGGACAGCCGGGCCGGCCAGTTGCTTGCCCCGCACCAGCGAGGCAAGCTCGTCATCACCAAGCAGGGGCGAGATTTCCACCATCCTGTCGGGGTCGTGTGCGGCCTGGAGCGCGAGCTTCCCTCCGAGCTTCTCTATGCGGCGTCGGTAATAGGCGGCGAGCAGCTCTCGCGCCGACCGCGGCGAATCGATCTCGCTGTTCCATCCGTTCTTGATCGGGGCGAACTCTTCCTCCCGCTTGACGAACATGACGGCCACCGAGTTGTTGGCGTAGGGTGTGCAGTCCAGCACGTACTTCTCGAACTTCCATCCGTTGGGCACCAGCGGCTCCGTCCGGATCCCGTTGTCGTTCACGAAGGGGATCTTCTTCTTCACCAGGTGATACTCCATGAGCGACGGATTGTCCGCCATCTTCCGCATGAACCGCAGCGTGAAGAACATGTTGAGTATGTTGGCGGCGTTGTATACCAGATCGCCCGTCCTTTTGTCCCTGAGCTCGGCCACAGATTCGGGCAATTCCGAGTATTCTACATAGTTGATGACCCCATCTCTCACACACACAACTCCAGCCGCCTCCTCCGGGTCTGTGTGCGATTGGAGGAGGTGAGGTGCGTCAGGAAAGAATAAAACAACAAGTGAGTGCGATGACGACGATGATGACTGATGGCTACCTCGTCGATTGACTACTTTGTATCCCATCTTCACGTTGCGCTGAATGCAGTAGCCCATGTACGCCGGGTCACCGACCTCGCATAGCGGATTGTCGACACTGAACGCGAACACGTATTCCACGCCTCGGCGCTTCATGTCCTGCACACACACACGCGCGCGCGCCTAAGCTACAGAGAGGGAGACGGGCGGGAGGGGTGAATCGGCGGTGGGGGTTCACCTCATAGGCCTTGGCATCTTTCAGCGCTTCGAACAGGCCTCCGTGTCCGTCGGGGGAGAATACCACCGAGCACTTGGTGTCCATGATGATCTCGCCCGACGGCGTCACACAAGGCAGAGACCTTCACAAGGCGCATTCGTGAGGCGGACAATGGAGGAACGTCGTGTCTTGTCCATAAGCCGAGTACTTACCTCTGCTTGAAGAAGAAGACCTGCTTGGGGGAGAGGCCGAAGAAGTTGTGCTTGATGAAGAACTGGTGGGTCTGCTGGAGGGCCTCGGGGCTGGTCATGACATAGAAGGGGATCTCCGCCTCCTTCCCGAACCGCTGCTTGACGTCGTTCTGCAATCGCAGCACCCTCTCCGAGTGCAGCTGGTACAGCGTCTTGTGCGACGGTAGGTTGAGGTCCAGGAATCCCTTCGGGGTCATGATCCCCAATCGCGTCGCCTGCCCTCCTGTGTAGACGCGATGAGCCTCACCCATTCCATCCATCACCATTCCATCTGTCCTCATCGCTTCTGCTCCCATCCAGCCTTCCAGAGCGGCCTCGGGGGCGTACCGGCCATGAGGACGATCGCTGTCTTGCCTTCGCTGAAGGCACGTAGGCCGGTTTCTCTCCATGAAGCGACCTCTTTCGGGTCGCTCTCGTAGAGCTTCACCCAGGTGTGCGGCGGTAGGGGCTCCAGAGAGTTCGGATCCACAACATCGGCCTTCGATCGACACCTTTATGTGTGTGTGTGTGCGTGGTGTGTGTGTGTGGGGGGTAAGGACACGATAGACCAACGTCAGTGCAGCAAGAGCAAGAGCGGCTATTTGGGCGGTGGTCGCGTACTTGAGGTAAATCTGGCTCAGCTCGGCAAGGTCGATGCGCTCGAAGTCGCGCTTGAGCTTGTCGCGCTCCTCGTTGGTCATGCTCTTCCAGAAGCGCAGGAAACGGCCCTGGCCCTTCATCGCGAACTCCTGGAAGACCTTGCCCAGCACCTTCTCGCCCAGCACGCCGCCTGGAGACCCGCCCGATTTCCCAAACCACAGATGGTCAGCACGTCCAGGCCAGGCCTGTGGGACAGGCGCGGGTGAAGGGGGAGGGGAGTACCGGGATGGCGCAGACCGAACTCGGGGAGGGTGAACTTCATGCGAGCGGAGAGGGTGACGGCGAGCGCGTCGCCGATGGCCAGACACACGATGGTGGAGGCCGTGGGGGCGATCTTGTGCTGGTCGGCCTCCAGAATCTTGCCCGTGATGATCGCCGCGTCCGAGTAGCGCGCCAACAGGCTGTCCTTGTTGCTGGTGATACCGATTATCTTGCCCGCCAGGACCTGGCAAGAAGAGAGGGCACGAGCACGAGAAAGCAGCAACAAAAGGATTCAGGGATGTGATGATGTATGATGCATGATGCATGATGATGCTCACCCGAAGCGAAGGAATGATGAATATGAGCTCGGGGGTGTTGCCCGAGTTGGAGATGGCGACGACGATGTCGTCGGCGGTGATCACGCCGAGGTCACCGTGCGCCGCCTCCGTGGCGTGCACGAAAAAGGACGAGATGCCGAGAGACGAGAAGGACGCGCTGATCTTCTGCGCGATGATGCCCGACTTGCCCACGCCGGTGAAGATGACGCGGCCGGTCCCTCTGTTCTCGATGATCTCCACCACGCGCTCGAAGTCCCGGCCGATCGCGGACTCGAGGTTCTGCAGCGCCTGGATCTCCTTCTGCACGACCTCCCTCGCCAGCCGAACGGGCGACATCGCTTCGCTGCTCTCGCTGCTGCATGCGCCAATCTGTGAGACGCACTGAAAAAAAAAAGGAAAGAAAAAAGAAGAAAAGAATAAAGAAGAAAAAAGTACCAGGACTGTTCGGAGGCGGGCGGGCGGAGTCCGTTCTGGCTCGGGCGGAGGAAGCGGTCGAGGATGTCGTGCTTCATGCTCTCGAGGAGGTCGAGCGCCAGCTGCTCGTTGGAGGCGTTGGCGACCTCGATGTAGTACTTGAGCTTGGGCTCGGTGCCACTGCCGCGGAACGTGGCCACGCAGCCGTTCTCGAAGGTGAAGGTGATCATGTGCGTGGAGCTCGAGACCGGGAGCACGGCCTTGTTGTTGGGCTTGCTGTTGTCGAACCCGGTGGTGAGGTCGCGCACGTACTGCACCTTGTGGTCCCCGCATGTGCTGATGTACAGGCCGTCGTTGCGAATGTCGCTGAAGATCTGGTTCATCAGCTTGGGGTCGTGACAGAAGAAGTAGCCTGCCTCCATCTTGTAGTACCCGTACTGTGCAAAAGAGAAAAAGAAAAAGAACAGAAAACTGGGCGTAAGTCGTGTCTCCTCCTACTCAGCGCGATGCACGATTCTAGTTGAGACATACCTTATGGTAGAGGATGTCGAGGCGGTCCGATAGCGTAAGCCCGTTCTCGTAGATGTGATTCGCCATCTCGACGAACACGGGCGCGGCGCGCACCCCGTCGGTGTCGAGGCTCATGTCGCCGACCATGAAGCCGATCTCGACCTCGTACGCGAAGAGGAACGTGTAGCCAGCATTGATGAGCTCGTCGGCCAGATTGCCCAGCCACTTGAAGCCGGTGAGCGTCTCGCGGTAGTGGAAGCCCTCCTTGGCGGCCATGGCGGCCAGTATCTTGGACGACACCGTGCTGTTGAGCATCACGATCTTGGAACGGTCGATCTCCGGGTGTCGCTGCGTAAAGTTGTCCAGCAGCCAATCGGCAAGCAGGAGCGCGATCTCGTTTCCGTCCAAGATGCGCCAATCGCCCGAGCGCTGTCGCTCGGCAACCGCTAATCGGTCGGCGTCGGGGTCGTTGGCAAGGATGATGGGCGCGTTCTCGCGGTCGGCCGTGGCCATGGCCAAGCGGAGACTGCACCCGTTGCCCTCCTCCGGGTTGGGGAACTCCACCGTGGTGAAGTCCGGGTCAGGGTCGTGCTGCTCGCGCACGGGAATGACCGGCGGCAGGCCGAAGGCGCTGAAGGCTCGCTCCACGCTCTGCCCGCCCACGCCGTGCATCGCCGTGTACACGACGCGTAACTGCGAGCTCGCGTTCTGCTCAGGCTCGCGAAAGCTCCACTGCCGCGCGGCGGCGAGATAGGCCGTGCACACATCCGTCGTGGGATCGAGGCACAAGGTGTGCTCGTCGACGGACTTGTCGTCGGGGATGTCCCAGATGCTGAAGTTCTCCTCTATGGCCTTGGCAATATGCGCCTCGTGGGGTATGGTGATCTGCGCGCTGTTGGCCCAATAGACCTTGTAGCCGTTGTCTTCCTTGGGATTGTGCGAGGCCGTGACCATGACACCGGCCACACAGTTGAGGTGGCGAACCCCAAACGCTACTAGCGGCGTGGGCACATCGTCCCTAAAGAGATGAACCTAAAGCCGAAGACACACAATCCAGGCATAAGTCCAAATAATTCCGTATTTACACTTAAAAATAAATATAAATTTTTTAAAAAAGGAAGTACCTTTATCTTGCGTGCAAGAAATACCGCGGCAGTGAGGCGAGCAAACATTCTCGAGTTGTAGCGACCGTCATGTCCCACTACTATGCCCCTGTCGCGCAGTTCTTGCACCGGGTAAATCCTTCGCAAGTAGGCACAGAGACCTTGAGAAGCCTGTGTCACAGTCACTGGGTTCATGAACGCGAAGCCCCACTTCATTTTTCCTCTGAGCCCGGCCGTGCCAAAGTTGATTCTGTGGCCCAGATGGGTTTGCAGCTCCTCCTCCCTTCCAGCAGCAACAAGCTTTTTTACGTGTTCACGGCTTTCTGGATCCCAATCCACTGAGAGCCAAGAATTAACTAAATGCTGAGTCTCATCCGAAATCTTCTTCGCGCGACACGCCATTTCGATGAGCCGGCCAGCCAGGCTGGCCAGTGGAAGTTTATACGTGTAGTAGTGCCGAGTAGTGTGCGCTGTTATGCACGGAGCCCGGTCTTATGTTGTTTAGCTCCGAACCTGCCCGTAAGGCCCGCGTCACCTAAACGGACCGGAGCGTAACTCTTCTTCCGAACATGTAAAATTGCATAATTCCGCAGACGCCGAAGCGTCGTGAGTTTCTCAGAGGTCATTGGTGGCGCATCTTGCCTAGGTAGATTGGGACGGCAGGACGCGAAAACGCGTAATGCACAACAACGGCAAGCACGGTTTTATTCAGAAGATACTAAGAACGATGCAATTGGGCCGCTCGAGCACTTGAAGCGATCAGATGCACAGGAAGGATATTGGGGGGAGGTACTTTCGGCTGCCACTCAGTCTTTACTTCACTCGTCGCCCTCAACGCTCTTCCTAACCAGGCGGGCCACCTTCTTTTTGTACTCCTTTTTAACCTCCTCGTCGCTGGAGAAGTACATCTTCGCCGCTTGCTCATTGGCCCAGGTAGCAGGACTGGGGCTAGGGTTGGACTTGAGCAATTTGACAATGGCGTTCAGAAGTGAGGCCACCATGTCTCGCCTGTTGTGCGTGACAACGAGGAAGGGAATGCCATCGCTCGTGACTGCAGATGATTGATCATACAGACTGTCTTAGCAGCGGTAAAACCTTAACAATGCTATGAGATGTACACGTACCGTGAGGATGGAATACTTCCGTCAAGAAACGTATACGAGCTGGGGCTTCATCTTCACTAAAGACAATCTCGACGTTGTAAAAGCCGCCTGCGCACCGCATGCATTTAAGTCAAAAAATTAACTGTAAGAACAAACTTAATGTAACGTACCTTCCCAGGCAGATCCATCAGGACCAAAGATAGAAGCTTGCCAATAATACAGGTTATCGTCTTCAACCGGGGCAGCACTCACCCCATCAAGGGTTACTTTGCCAGACTTGAACTTTTCGGCCTCCTCCATGAGCTGATAATACTTCCAGCCGGTCTCCTTCTTGGTGAATACTGTATCGTGCATAGCTTGATGCGTTAACACGTTGAACCTTGACCATGTTTCAATGTGACGTACGTTTGCCCTTTTCCTTCCATTCCTCTGTTTCTCTATCGATTCTCGACTTCAGGTCCTTGAGTCTTGTGATGATGTTTGTGTAGTTGTACTTGCCCATAGCCGTGTTACCGTCAAACTGGACGATCAGAAGCAGGTTATAGAGTGGCACCTTGGCCGCGGTATTTACTTAACAGACGCGTGTACCTCAAAGGGCATTTGACGGAACTCTTGACCTTCAAGCCCTCGGGAAAGCTCGTGCTCAGCGCGACTAAGATAAGTGTTGTACCAGAGCTGAAACTGGTGCTTTATAATATCGTTCCACGCTGCGGGCAGCATTAGATATGGCTTCATGACCAGCGAACTCGTAAGGCCGTACGTTCATTACGGCCTAAAATGGCGTCCTCCACCATGCCGCAGACAGCAATTCGCAGAACCTCATGGGTGATCTTGTCCGAGTACGCGCTTACCTCCTCCTCAGAGCCATGCTCTCCACCCTGCATGGAACAAAGAAAGCCCAACGAATGATATAGATATTGATAAACCATCGAGTAAAGGCCGCCTAGGAAAGAGGGAAGGTACCTCTTCGTAGCCAGGCTCATTGTGATAAGGCTTAGCGGTCATAATCAAACTCTGAATGGCACTCAGAATGTAGTTGATAGAATACGAGGAACGCCATTCATCCTCAGACTCGCCCGACCAGGTACCCAAGATGCTTAAGCACACTATACAAAATGAGGAAAAATCGACAACCAGGCACGGTAAGGGTGATACCTTTGCCCCCTGAGTACAAGTTCGGGTTGAATCTGGTCCTACCGCCGTTGGTAGTGGTGCTAAAGAAGATTTTAGTGAGTGTCAAGTTACAATTAAAGAATTAATATTGCTTAGTGAGTGAACGAACATACATTAGGACCTTGGGTGGTGCGTTGGGGTAAGTAGCAGGAAACTGCATGTCTGAATTATTATGGCCATTAGCAACCGTAACTGAATTCAGATTCAAGTAGAGCAACGCACCGAACCGGAAGAAACCAAATGAGTACGGAGTGTCGGGAGGACCGATGATGAGAGCGTCTAAATGGTCCAAAGAGTCCCCCACAGGAAGGGCAAAGATGGGAGGAGCATCATACGAGTTTTGCTTGTCATTGACTTCGCGCAGATCCTTTTGGATTCTTCCATGGGCAGTGGTGCGGGTGTCCTTTTGCATCTTGGTAGCTACCTGCGAGAAACGAAAAGAGAGAATAAAAACAGCTGAGGAAAAAATTCAACCTTTTTAATTCGTTCGTTCCCTTGGGAAGTAAGTAGTGTGCATTAATTCTAGATACACAGCGTAGTGACAAAGACTATGCGCTCAATACGTTCCATGTTTTCTGGTTCCTCTAGCCACTATGATTAGAGCTATTGGTCAAACAAGCCGATTTCACAACCTATTTACGGACGGCACCTTCCTGACGGTGGTGAGGGCAACGTGTGCCGAAGTACGTGACGGGAATCGATAAGCGCCAGTTGACACACAACATAGTCCCACCGAGCGTATGCCCAAATTAAGAATATGGCACAGACAATTCTGATAACAAGCTTTGAGGAGGGGATAGCCTGTCTTCTCATCATGCAAGTCCCTATTTGGGCCGACAGTGTGAAGGATGTATCGGCAAGGCAAGTTGTATGCTTTGGTAACCTTGCACTGAACTGACTATTAGTATAGAGTGTGGTGGGACATTGGCCTTGCTAACCTCTCCATGCTTGCATCCACCAAGAGTCTTACATTCCTCCAACAGACCAGGACCAGCTCTGCTGTGGATTGCCTTGTCTATTCCTCCACCACCCAGCAGGCTTGGGCGCGCTGCATTTACAATCGCATCAAGTGCCAATGTGGTGATGTCACCACGCCACACACTCACCTTTGTTGGGTCGTGCGTTAGACAGTAAGTGAACAAAAAAAAAATAAAAAAAAAAAAAGAAGAGTATGCATACCTTCGTATTAAGGACCGGAGAGTATGAAAAACGAACTTTTGGTCCAAATAAGAGGTTCTCTTCAACCTCAAGAGCGGTCAACTTTCTGTCTTCCAAATAATTAATAATTCATAATAATACAGCAGGTTGTAGGACTCGCCTTGTTTCAGGCAGTTGATCTTTTTCCCAAGGCACAATATCTTGCAAAGGACTGCATTACTCAAGTGAGGGCTCAAGTAATACATGCTTATGCCCGAGAGCAAGCACGAGCGAAAACGGCGACGTGGCAGTCTTATATTAATTTTTCAATTTTTTTATATCCCACCATTAACAATAGACGCGGTTCCGTGGTGTAGTGGTATCACGTCTGCCTCACACGCAGTAGGTCCTGGGTTCGAACCCCAGCGGAACCAATTTAATTTTCCCCGGTAAACCCATTTATTCGCATCCATGCAAAAACCGTTACAAGTAAGCAAATGTATGAGCGCCACCCACCGCTATCCCACAGCAGCGGGGTAAGACGACCAGGGCCGAATGCCTATCTTTTACGTCCCCAACGCCAAGATTCCCGTGTTCGTTCCATCCCCAACCTAACACTGTTCCGTCTGCACACCAGTATGGTAAGCAGCAGACACCAAACATTGTTTGTTTCCTTCGTTCTTACCTTCTGTCATTAGCATCGTATGTTCGGATCCACACACAACCTTTACAATTGTACCACTCTTCCAGGTGTCGCTAGGGACCAGCGTCGGTCGTAGCCGGTCTATTGTGTCTCCCAACCCGAGCTGGCCATAATTATTTCGCCCAAACGCATAAATCTCGTTCCCTGATATGATCAGCCACCCGCATTATTGATCGGCCAAGGACACCAACAACCCCATTACCTGATATTGCCAGGGTAAAGCACCATCCGCAGGCTATCGAAATGATCCTTGCGGAAGGTATGTCTACAGGATGAGGCACCAACACCCCCGTCGTCTTCCGCTTGGTCGATCGGACGATGCGCCTCCGTGGTGAGCCAGAAGAGAGCGTTGGCGATGGCAAAACAATATTGGGTGATGTCGAGAGGGGTGGAGTGGTTGCAACAACTTCACTCTGCGCTGAGTCTATGATGCCACGCATATCGCCCAGGCCAAGCTGGCCGTATGTGTTATCGCCCCATGCGAATATGCGCCCATTCTCTGCATGTTGCCCCGTGAGTCATTATTGGAATGCAATTGAAGCGTTAGCCAATCCACGGCATACCGGTGAGGCAGATGGTATGTTTTTGGCCACAGACCACCTGAGTGACTCGAAAGGCAGCTAGCTTGCTCACTACAGTAGGTATTGAGCGAGTGGCCGCGTCGCCGTGACCAAGCTCACCAAATTTGCCGTAGCCGAACGTCATCAGCGCTCCATCCCCTGTGCATACAATGAGCGAGCCACATGAGGTTCGATCAACCAACGACAAGCGTACTAGTAATCAATGCGGAGTGGCGCAGTCCGGTTGCGACTCTGGTGACCACTGTCGAGCTGTCCAAGCCGGCCAAGGGCGCTGGGATGGGTTGGATATAAGGCTTTTTTTCGTGTGTCAGTGTTCTTCCAGCGTAACATTACCAGCTGGATAGACACACGGTGCGTACATCTTCTCTAGGAGAGTCTTCAGCTAGCGCGCCTATTTGATTGTATCTGGACGAGCCCCAACACCAAACGCGACCTTTTTCTGAAGGGAAGAGTAAGCACAATGGCCGCCCAAGGGGGAAACAGGACTTTAATGAACCGGTGAGGGCCATAGAATGGTTCCAACCAGCCGCCACTTGGACCATGCGTGTGCTGTCTTGGCCTTCAGCAAATTGGAATGGTACTCGCTGCGGCAGAAGTTGATCCTCACAGGAAGACCCCAGCCCAAGCTGACCCTCTAGTCCGCTGCCCCACGCCCAGACCTCCCCATTTTCTTCATTTTCCACCAGTGTTGTGCTTCAAGTGTCAAGTGCTGAGAAGCGCGGGGCAAGGTATTACCTGAGAGCGCGAGAGTGTGGGAGGGACCGCCTACAATGCTGCTGAAGGGCGTGGGGGTTAGCATAGGTGCAGGGAGAGAGTGATCTTCGGTGGTCCCTATCCCCAGTTGCCCACAACCACCACTTCCCCACGCATACCACCGTTTCTTGTCCATCTTCAGGGGGAGCTGGAAAAACGATAGAAAAAAATAAGAAAGGAAAGATCAATTGATAGAGAAAAAGAGTACTCATGTTCAAGAGTCATGTTCGTTTTTCGAACTTGGAACCTGATTGTAGGGAAGGTATAGAAACAAAAAACTGCTCCAAGGCGCTTGCCCTGGGTTCCCATGCCCTCCTCTGTCTCCACCACACCGCCTTCCCAGACCTAACCCAACCCTCCCCAGGTCACTTGGAAGGAAGCAATGATGGACCACATTAGAGGCCACATGGGCCCATAGGTTCGCCCTTCAGGGGGGTTCCCCATCCGGAGCACCACCGGTGCTGCCCCTTGGAGCGTTACAATGCACTTACCAACCACCTCCATTTAAGTGGGACTCGTCCCCCCTGTCACTGGGATTGTGGGAACCTGCTAAAAAAGGAAAGCCCTGCAGTGAAAGAAAAAAAAGGTTTGTAACGGTGAGCAAGGAGAGACGAGAAAGAATCCTGCAGCATAGGGGTACAGAACACTTCCTAACTGAGAGTTTATTTGGACGTCAGCAGATTCATATAAGCGTACTACCTATTGTGAGGGTTATTGGAGCTTGACGTGCCAACACATCTTGTTTACACAACACCGGACAA
>CDFF01068901.1:0-14203 GCA_000826265.1 Acanthamoeba culbertsoni
GTTGGGATTGATCTGATTGGGCCACTGCCTTGATGTCCTTCCACATTGACGGCCACCAGTAGTTTGGTACCATCTTCTGGTAGACTTTGTCTCTACCTAGGTGTCCACTGATTAGGGAATTGTGATGAAGTTTCATCAATTCCTCACACATTGATCTTGGTACTATCCATTGTAGCATCAAGTCTGGCTACTTTTCCTCAATCTTCAAAGATTTTGGTGTCAGCCAATACGTTCTGTGGACTTGATTTTTGTTGACTACGATCTGTTCTAACAGAGCTTGCTGTTATGTGTTCTTTCCCTTTCCAGCGTTGCCGTCACCCTCAATGGCATGTAAAATCCACTCAAATTCAGGGTCCTTGTGCAGCTTATAGTAGTTCAGTTTTGGAATTGCACTGGTTGCTGTCAGTCATCCCTCCTTGATTCCTGTGGTCTCCTTGACCTGGTCCTTGGCAAACAGTTCTCTTGATAGCACATTGCCGTTCAAATTCACTTGTCTTGCACAATGAGTGATTTTGATTGGAAAAAATTCCTGGATCCTCATGATCCATCTAGCAATCTTTCCTGTCAGCTCCTTTTGATTGAAGAGCCACTGAAGCGCTGTGTGGTCCAACTTGACCTCAAATTTGCTCCCTAGTAGCAGATGTCTCCATTTTTCAAGGAAGTTGACAATCACATACGCCTCACACTCAGTTGCAGACCAATTCAATTCGGTCTTGCTGAGAGACTTACTCCTGTAGGCAATCACATGCCATGCCTTCCCATCCTTGGATTGCTTGAGGCATGCTCCTATCATGTAGAGACTTACATTGCAGCATACTCTATACAGCTCCTTGAAATTGGGGTAGTGCAATGTTGGTGTGGAGATGAGAGATTCCTTGATTCAGTTGAAGGCCTTTTGCTGAGCAAGTTCCCATTTTCACACTTCCTTGTCTTCAGTCATCCTAGACAAGGGTCTGGCGATCTTTGCAAAGTCTTTCACAAATTGCCAGTAGTAGCTCATGAGTCCAAGGAAGCTATGCAGAGTCATCTTATCTTTTAGGACCCTGACTTCCTTCACCACTCAAATCTTCCCAGGATCAGTGCTCACTCCTCTGCTACTGATGATGTGTCCTAAGTATTCTATTGTTTCAGGTACGAAGGCACACTTGTTGATCTTGACAAATAAATTCCTCTCATGGATGCGCTTGAATATCTTATGAAGATGTCATAGATGATCCTTGAATGTCTCACTGTAAATGAGTAGATTATCCATGTGGACACAGGCCCAGTTACCTTTGGCTGGCCTGATCATCTTATCCATCACCCTCTGGAATGTAGGAGGTGCATTCATGAGCCCAAATGGCATCACAATCGGTTTGTAGAGTCTTTGTTGTGTGATGAATGCAGCCATTCTCATTGCATGCAGCATTATCAGGATCTGCCAAAATTCACTACAGAAATCCATCTTGTACCTGTACTTGGCTCTCCCTAGCCTATTGAGGCACTTATTTGGGTCAGACATCGGATAGAATCCATCAATTACACAGATCAAGAATGCTTTGAGCATAAGTTCTACCTCTTTCTCAATGACTTCCTGCATTGCCAGTGATACTGAGGTTAGATTGTTGCGCATGCTCCTTTAGCACTTTTTTGATCTCCTCAATGCTAATCTTCTCAAGTGAGTAAGCTCTGGTGTTTGCTGGGCTCCCATCAAGGTTGCTTGGCAGCTCCACCTTTGTCCTTAGAGTCAGAGACCTGGTCTTCCAATCTAAGGTCCCATTGTACTTCTCAAGGACATTGAATCCTATCATGCCTGAGTATGGGAAATCCTTTCTCACTATGTTGAAATCATGATCATACTCATGATCACCAAGTCTCAACACTATCTTGGCCTGGCCTATGACAGGGATCTTTCCACCTGCTTATTGTCCATTGGCCTCCTCCTTTTCGGACTTTGCATTCATTGGGAATAAATTCTTTTTGGACAAAACTGTTTATCACACTGGAGTCCACAAGGAATTTGACTTCTTTTCCGTTGATCTTCCTATCAGCTTGGGCAGTTAACCCACTTTGGCTAAGGGAAAGGTCCTCTCTTCCTCTTGTATGATGCTGTTATACTTTTTCGACTTTGAAGATTTCTCTCTTGAGTCCATGTCATCTTTGGGCTTTGGGGGCTCTGGGCAATTAGCCTGTTGGTGGCCTGGTTATCCACAATTCCAACTCTTGGAAGGATTCAGCGTCTTCCTTGACTTATTAGCCTCATAGCTAGACTTGTCTTGATTGCCTGTTTTTCACTCTCCTTACTTGGAATCATCCCTTGATCATGACTTTGACTTCATCAATCCATGATTGGATTTCCCCTCTTACGCTTTATTATTGCAGTACAAGTCTTTTTGATGATATTCTTCCTTGATGGCCCTAATTGTTGCCTCTTGTAAGGTTGGATAGAGTTTTCCTTGCAACTTGTCTTGAAGTCGTGGGATCAATCCATCAATGAATGTCATCACCAGGAATTCTTCATTGGTGTTGGTCATTGCTTGCCACACTGTAGCTTCCACTCACATCAAGAATTCCTGCACATGTTTCTCATTTTTCTGGCAAAGGGCTCAAACCTTGGCGAATGCCTTATAACAGTCCACCTTATTGTTGGAGAGCCAGGATCAGGAAAGGGGCGGGGCGCCTCCTTTCAGTGAAATTCAGGGAATCTCAGGAATGACAGCATGGCATAATAAAATATGACTCCAAGCCATGAGTCATTCCTCAGGGACCGTTAGGGCCTGGACTGGCCTAAGTCCAGCCTAACAGTCTTAGCAGAAGCCAAAGAATGCAAGGAGACTGTTGGGGGTGGCCCAAGGGGACGTAGCAGAACTCCAATTAGGTGAGGATCAAGTCCCAGCACCAATTGGATGATCTGCTCCAGCCTAACAGTCAAGTCCAGGTTTAAAAGAAGGATTTAGGATTTAAATAAACATTCCCTTTTATTTACAAAAACCCGTAAATACCAACCCAGTCCCACACTCTCACATTTTGGTGACAATAGCAAGATCATCACTACATATAAGACAATCCAAGAACAACAAGAATGGACCACAATAAGGGACCACCAACCGAACCATCTTTGGGAACATCCTCGAAGGATAACTGAAGGCCAACAGTACCAGCCAGAACCAACAGAGCCCTCCAGAAGGTGAGCGCCAGGGTCAATTCCAGGCTAAAGCACCATCACCATGCACCAGCCAAAGTCAAGGAAGGCAAAGCAGCAGCAGAGGCTGTAGCAAGGGAGAAGGAAACCAGCACCACCAAGGTTTCAGAGGAATCAGAGCCATTCAAAGAGGAGGAATCCAAGGGGGTAGACTTCAAAGAGCTGTCTGAGTTCATTTCACAGCACAGCATTACAGAGCACTGGCAGAGACAAAGCTTAATGCTGGCAGGGACTACGCCTTACACACCAAGCAGGAGGACAGCCAGGCCACCAACACAAGGCACTCTTACTAGAGAGCCACTATGGGCCATGCTGGGATTGCACAACCTACCAGACTTTCACAGCAAGGAGAATGAAGACATCATCACATTTATCAACAAGAATGGAAGAGGCCTCCAAACGTGGCAGGTGGTCAGAGAAAGAGCTTATCAGCCAGACAGCCAACCATCTCAAGGGACAGGCGATCATCATGAGGGATTGGGTACAATTAGGTAGGAGGACCAGTCACTCAATCACCTGGAGCAAGCTCCACAATGAGCTTGTAAAACTCTACAACAACAACAAGCTCAACTGCTACAGGGCCTTCAAGCAAGTGGACACCCTTCGCCAGAAGTCTGATAAACAAGTTGCAGAATTCAAGCTCTGCATCTAGCAGACACTGTGGTACACATTAAGGAATCCACCTATGGAACTCATGGTCACTAAGTTCATGAATGGGCTTCTGCCAAGGATCAAGAAAAAGGTCCAATCTACCCTCTACACCAATCTCAAGGCAGCAGCAACCACTGTAGTCAAGAAAGAAAAGCATTAGGAAGCCAATTACTAGGAGCACAAGGCCAGCAAGAGGAAATCAAGCCAAAGCGTTCAATGATCCAGAGGAGGAACAACCAATGATCATGATCACCCCAATGAGGGGAAGAGAAGCATCAATGGCAAGCCAATGAGGAAATTTGGTAAGAAGCAAGCTGGTCCAGGCTGCTGGATGTGTGGCCAGGAGGGCCACCATCAGTCCAATTGTCCCCAGAATAAAAACAGAGGAGATCAGATGGCAAAGACAGTCAGCAACATCAAAGGAGAGACAATCCAGACATTGGCCACACAGGTGGTCAGAAGGACTCCCAGGGTCCACACACAAGTCAGATCCAGGATGGTCGATGGATGACCTCTGTGTCTACAGTGCCAGCTTTGATGAGCATCTACAGCACCTTGATGAGATTGTGAGCGTGTACCTGGGTGTGTGATCCCAATAAAGGTGTATTGTTGCTTAAACTGGAATATTTATTCTATATTACTTTTTCATATTTATCTCTCGCTGGTGTGGAGTTATATCAACTCCACACCAATCGGATTTTTCCAGGAATTCCCTGCATTCCACTTACACCCCTGTGGAGGGGAATTCCCTCCAATTGGCTACTATCACGATCTCCCCCGATCTCAACTCTTTAGGCACGTGACACTTGATGCCTGCTGCCTAGCTCTCTTGCTTGGAGTTCCTAAATCCCTTGAAGGGGGCGCCTGCCTCCAGCCTGATCCTTGCACTCTAACATATACCCCCCAACTAAGTCAAGACTATCCCAGTCTTGTCCCCTAGCCCCTGGCTGGCAAGGTATTTGTTTTGGAGTTGATCAGCTGAGAGGTAATATTCCAAGACCCATGTATCGTCACACGCAGTGTAGCCCTTCCACTGTACTCAATATTCACTGCCCTTCTTGGTGTTGCAATGATTGGTGATGTTTTCAATCTTGTACTCCTTATCTGCAGAGCTCTTGTAAGGGTCCAGCACTTTGGGTGGGGTTCCTGTGCTCCAGGTCTTCGTCTTAAGCCGGATCATAACTAGCAGTTTCGTTCATTCAATATTTATCTTGAATTGTCCACCTCACCCGTCGTCTAATAAAACAGTTTGAGGAGTAGGTTGTTTTTATACCTTGTAGGGCCCTTTTCACTTCTTGGCAAGCTTCCTTGCTCAACCCTTTGTTGGTACTCGAATCAACACTTGATCGTCTGTCTTGTATCCACCCTCGCAAGGTTGGTGTTGCTTGACCATGTCAGCTTGTGACCATTTCAAGGCCTCCTGGACCTCCTCTCAAATGATATGTTGAGCTTCCTCCAGCTTGCAAATCCACTCATTGGGTGTAGCTCAGTTGTTGTGGTTGATATGTTTTGGTTCTGCAATCGCCGGTGCATTGTGCCCTAATAAAATCTTGTAGAGACTTCTGCCTGTCAATCTCTGGGGGCTTGACCTGTAGGCGTACAGGAGGAGCGGCAAGTACACGTCCCAGTTGTCCTGTTTGGTGTTGGTATATCAGGCTATCATGCCCTTCAAAGTGCAGTTGAATCTCTCAACCTGTCTGTTGGTCTGAGGGTGTCCTGGCGTCGAATACGCTTGATTCCAGTTTGCTTCGCTAATTCTCAATGAAGCTCAGTGGTGAATTCTTTTCCTTGATTGCTGATGATCTCTCGTGGTGGTCCCCATCTTCTGATTGGATTGAGCATGGCTTTGGCCACTGTCCTTGCAGTTGCATCAGGTATGGCATAGACCTCGGGCCACTTGGAGTAGAGATCTTGCATCACCATGGCATACGCGTTTCCTCGGTGGGACTTAGGAAGAGGTCCTATCAAGTCAATCCCTACCCTTTCCCACGGTGCTCTCATTTTGATTGATTGTAATGGTCCTGCTGTTGGAGAATTTGCAGCTCAATGCTCCTGACATCGCGGGCACGCTCGGACCCAATTATCTATGTCCTTCCACATCGAAGGCCACCAGTACATCGTAACTATCCTCCTGTACATCTTATCTTGTCCCAGATGTCCTCTTAGGGGTGAGTCATGATGGGCCTCCATCAAGTTCTCCCTCTTTGACCTTGGCACAATCCATTGTAGCTGGGCTCGGTGCTGGGTAGCTTTCCCCTTCTTTGGTTGTGCCCAGTAAGTTTTCCACACTTGATCCTGGTCAAGGGTGATCTGCTCAAGTAGGGCAAGCTGTCTCGCATTCTTCCCTCTTACAGCGTCGCCATTGCCCTCGATGGTTTTAATGATTCATGCAAATTCCTCATCGGATTTGAGCTCTTTTTGATTGGATCCTAAGTCTGCGTCAATGGCAGACACCTGTCTCACTCCGCCTTCCAGAAGCAGACCTTCAGTCCTGTTCACAGCAATCAGCTTGCAGGACAGCGCATCCCCATTCGTGTGAATGCGGCCCACGCGATGCATGATTTTAAACAGAAAAAATTCTTGCACGCGCGTGATCCACCTCGCGATCTTCCTGATAGGGTCTCGTTGATCAAATAGCCATTGAAGGGCGTGGTAATCAGAGATCACCTCAATCTCGCTACCTAAAAGTAGATGACGCCACTTGTCAAGAAAATAGATGATCGCATATGCTTCTTGTTCAGTCGCTGACCTGTTCAACTCAGTCTTGCTAAGTGACTTACTCCCGTAGGCTACAACATGCCACTGTTTCCTGTTATCTGTCTGTTCTAAGCAGGTGCCTATTGTGTAGAGGCTTGCATTGCAGCAGAGTCAGTATGGCTTGCTAAAGTCTGGGTATTGGAGTACAGGTGTGGTTGTCAGCACCTTTTTGAGGTCCTTGAATGTGCCTTGCTGTTTGGGTCCCCATTTCCACTTGGTTTTCTCTCCTGTCAGTACTGTGAGAGGTCTAGCCATCTTGGCATAATCCTTCACAAATCGCCTGTAGTAACTTGCTAATCTGAGAAATCCTCTCAATTTTGTTTGGTTGGTTGGGATTCTGGCTTTGATCACGGCTTGTATCTTCCCAGGATTGGTCCTAACGCCTTCATTCCCTATGATGTGCCCAAGGTATTCCATATGTCTTGGCATAAACTTGCACTTCCTGATCTTCATGTAGAGATTTTGCTTGTGGATCCGCTTGAAGATTTCCTCGAGGTGATCTATGTGTTCCTCGAATGTCGAGCTGTAGATTAATAAATTGTCCATGTGCACCCATGCTCACAATCCCTTTGCTTCAGCAATCATCTCATCCATGACTCTCTGGAACGTTGGAGGAGCATTGGTCAGCCTGAATGGCATGACAATCGGCTTGTACAGACCAATCCTGGTCACGAATGTGGCAATCTTTGATGCTTTCTTGGTCATCAGTATCTGCCAGAATCTGCTTGCAAAGTCCATCTTGGAGCAATATTTGGCTTTTCCTAGCCCGTCTAGGCACTTGTTGGGGTCTGATATCAGGTAGAGGTCACGGCAGGTTATTTTACTGAGATCTCTGTAATTGATACAGAATCTCCACGCCCCCAGTTCCTTCTTACCAACCATCAAGACTGGCACAGCCCATTCACTCTTTGACTTACAGATGATGCCTGCCTTGAGCATTTTTTCAACCTCCTTGTCAATGATTTGTTGAATGGCTGGGGACACTTGTCTTAGCATGGCCTTGATTGGAGTAGATTTGATAATTTCGATGTGGTGTTCTGTTGTTTGACTCACCCCAGGGCGGTTTAGTTGGGTTCTAAACACATCCTTGTTCCTCTGCAACAAGTCTTGTAAATGGAGTTTTTGCACTGGCTGCAGGTCTGCGTTTGCGACCAGCTTCTTGATGGTCAGCTTGATTTCCTCATCGGTCTGGTTCTCCAAAGGGTAGGGCATCATAGGGATCCCTTCGCCTTTGCCTGTTGGGGCTTTCTTGCTGAGCTGTAAGACTCCTCCTGCGGCATCAAGCTTGCCCTTGTATTTTATCAGGAAGTTGAATCCTAAAATTCTGCTGTGCCAAAATTTGCCTGGGATGATGTTGAACTTGTGCTGGTAACTCTTGGTCCCCAACTTGAGTTCAAAAGTTGCTCATCCCTTGACTCTAAGCTTCTTTCCTGATACCAGAGTCCACTCTTGATCACATGGCCTAATTCACACTCCATCTGGTGTTGTGTCCTTGCGCACAAAGCTATCTGTTGCACCTGAGTTGATCAAAAATTTGAACATCTTCCTCCCAATCTGGCCATTAACTTTTGGTGTACACCCCACTGTAGGCGCGTTGATAGTTTGCACTTCGTCAGCCTGGATGGCATCCACCGTCTTTGTCTTGTCCTTGCATTTGGGACAGTTGGCCTTCCTTGCTACACTTCCAGCAGCCTGGTCCCTTTGGTCTCAGCCGCTTTCTCAGTTTCCCTGAGGGGTTTTTCTTGTGCTCCTCTCTCTGAATGGTTCTTGCTCCTGGATTATCCCTTTTCAACACTGCTCTTGCTTGGCTCAGCTTTTCATGAACCCTTGAGTGCCCGTTCCTCTTGTGGTACTTGGCATTTTTCCTAAATTCCTCTTTTGTGGCAGCTCTTCCAGCAGCTTGCAGATCACCGTAAAGTGTTGACTGGAGTTTCTTCCGAAGTTGCAGTAGCAGTCTGTTGACAAATTGCATGACTAGCAATTCCTTGGGTGGATCCTTCATTGTGTACCATACAGTATGTTGGACATATAGTCTGAACTTTGCTACTTTTTCATTGGGTCATTGTCATAAGGCATTTACCTTTTGGAATGCTTGGTAACAGTTGAGTTTACTGTTGTCATCTCAATTAACTAATTCATCATGGAGCTTGTTCCACGTGATCCTTCTTCCTGTACAGCGTGCAAGTCTCGTCCAATTGCAAATGACCGTAGTTCGACCTTGTAGCCTGTTTACTGTCCTTGTGACAAGTTTGTCTTCCTCCCACGTGCTGTGATTGGAAGCCTCTTCCATCTCGTCCACAAAAGCGAATACATCCTCTGTATCCTTGCCACTGAACTTGGGTAAGTCATGCAACTCGATCACTGCCCAACGTGCATCATCCCACTGGCCAGAAGGCTTGTCCCTATTTTGCCGCTGCCCCCTTGGAGCGTAAGGCATGGTCCCTGCAACCATGAGACTCTGTCTTCTCCAGCGTTCCTTCACGTCCATTCTCAAGCGTAGAGGGAATTCGTCTTCACTTCCAGAGTACTCCTCCTCTTCCTCATCAACAGCACGTGTGTTCTTGCCTAGGCCCTTGTCCTCAAGTTCTTCTAACTCCAGGTTTGTTGTGGCAGGCTTCACTTGTTGTGTCCCTTCCTCCACTTCAGGCCTGCCTCCAGCAAGTTGCTCTTGCTGAAGCTCCGTCGTGTTACAGTGTAGGCGCTTCAGTCCGGAGTCTACCCAGGCTGGTACTGTTAACTTCCTTTGGTCCCTTGCAGACATCCCCAGCAAGCTAAGCAGTAGGTGATTTTTCGCAAAAGGTACACTCTCAGTTGTAGAATCGTCGTAGTTGATGATCCTGCTGTTGTCGCCAAAAATGTGAGCGTGTACCTGGGTGTGTGACCCCAATAAAGGCGTATTGTTGCTTAAACTGGAATGTTTATTCTATATTACTTTTTCATATTTATCCCTTGCTGGTGTGAAGTTATATCAACTCCACACCAATCGGATTTTCCCAGGAATTCCCTGCATTCCACTTATATCCCTGCAGAGAGAAATTCCCTCCAATCAGCTACTACCACAATCTCCCCCGACCTTGACTCTTTAGGCATGCAACACTTGATGCCCGCTGCCTAGCTCTCTTGCTTGGAGTTCCTAAATCCCTTGAAGGGGGCGTGCGCCCTCTTAAAGGGGGCGCCCGCCCCTAGCCTGATCCTTGCACTCTAACAAGATCTTCAAGAGGATTTGAGAGAGGAATCTCTTTGTCAAGATCAACAAGTGCAAGTTTGTACCCAGGGAGATGGAATACCTGGGACATATCATCAGCAATGATGGTGTGGGCACTGACCCAGGGAAGGTCAAGGCAGTGCGTGATACAAGGACACTGACTGACAAAACCAAGCTGAGAAGCTTCCTAAAACTCGCTAGTTACTAGAGGTGCTTCATCAAGGACTTTGCAAGGAAAGCTAGGCCCCTTCCGGAACTCACAGGGGAGAAGACCAAGTGGATGTGGGGACTGGAACAGCAGTGCGCATTCAACAAGCTTAAGGAAGCACTCATGATGGTGCCAGTTCTATGTTACCCTGATTTCAACAAGCTCTTCAGGCTGTGTTGTGATGCCAGCCTCTATGCAATCAGAGCCTGCTTGGAACAGCTGACAGACAATCAACTGTGGCACGTGGTTGCCTACAGGAGCAAGTTGCTTTCAAAAACTGAGTTGAATTGGTCTGTGACAGAGCATGAGGCCTACACAATTATTTATTTTCTAGATAAATGGAGACATCTGTTATTGGGAGGCCAGCTGGAGGTCATCTCAGACCACCACACACTTCAGTGGCTGTTTAATCAGCATGATCCAATCAGCAAGATCACGTGATGGATCACGCATGTACAGGAATTTTTTCCACTACAGGTAACACACCAGGCTGGGCACATTCATGTCAACGGTGATGCGCTGTCCAGGGAACTGGTTGCGGTCAACTTGATTGAGGAGCCAGCCAGTGAAAGACAGGCTGATGATGAACATCTAATGGCGTCCATCAACAGTGACCTAGGCGCCAACAAGAAGGAACTTGAGCATGATCCTGATTTTGAGTGGATTCTTCGTGCCATCGAGGGCCCACTGCAAGAGATCATCAGCAACCAAGGGAAGGAGTTCATGGCTGAACTTCATTGGGAGCTAGCCAAGCAACTGGGGATTCAACATGCCTATTTAATACCAGGCCATCCCCAGACCAATGGGCAGGTGGAGCGCTTCAATTGCACCCTCAAGGGCATGATCACCTGCTACACGAATTCAAAGCAGGATAATTGGGATGTATACCTTCTGCTGCTACTTTATGCCTACAGATCAAGTCCCCAAAATCTACGGGGAGAAGCCCATATGAAATCCTCTTCAGGAGAACTGCGCCAGCCATCATCAAACTGAGCCTGGGGAATAGGAGTGCTCAGGCAATCCTGCCTGACAAGTGGATCAGAGGACTCGAAGAGGCATGGTGAATCATCCATGAGAAAGTCAACAAGACCCTCAAGGAGTCCCGCAAGGACATGATCCAACAACATCAAGCCTGACCAGACTGTTATACAGGCTCTCACAGGGGACCATGTGATGGTCTGCATCCCATCCAAGGGATGAGCAAGGAAATTGGCCAAGAAGTGGAATGGGCCATACGTCGTCCTAACTCACCTGACTCCCTAGACCATACTCCTTCAGGATCAGAAAGGAGGTACCATCAAGCTCAACATCAAGAGGACTAAGGCTTTCTGGGATCTACGCAAGTCCGCAACCAACAATGGCGATTGTGAAGCAAGGGCCAAGACTTCATGAGTCAAGAAGGACAAGGTACCGACTGATGAGTTCGAAATTGAGGAAATTGTGAACCATTGCGACACCAAGGAGGGGCACAAGTATTGCATCTGATGGTGTGAATACACTGCATGAGACAACATGTGGGTCCACGAGTGCAATCTCTCTGCCAATTAACTCAGGGACGCTTACCTCAGCAGTCAGGGACTGTGAGGCAAAACTGGGATGGTTTTGACCTAGTTGGGGGGTATGTTGAAGAGCCAGGATCAGGAAAGGGGCAGGGCGCCCCTTTCTGGTGAAATTAGGGAAATCTTGGGAATGACAGCATGGTATAATAAAATATGACTCCGAGCCACAAGTCATTCCCCGGGGACTGTTAGGGCCTGGACCAGCCTAAGTTTGGCCTAACAGTCTCAGCAGAAGCCAAAGAATGCAAGAAGACCGTTGGGGGCAGCCCAAGGGGACGTAGCAGAACTCTGATTAGGCAAGGATCAAGTCCTGGCACCAATTGGATGATCTGCTCTGGCCCAACAGTTGAGTCCAGGTTTAAAAGAAGGATTTAGGATTTAAATAAACATTCCCTTTTATTTACAAAAACCTGTAAATACCAACCCAGTCCCACACTCTCACATTATTATGCATATATGTCTGCATCAACCTTTCCTTGAGGTTGATCCATGTGATAGTATGCAATGTCCTTCTTGCCATCTGTGCCCAGTCTTGGACCACAGTTGCTTTTCCTGAGAGCCTGTTTACTGCTTAGATCACAAGTTCTGACTCATTTCACTTGTTCCATCTGGCTCAAGTTGCTACTTCTTCCATGTTCTCCATGAAGGCTACCATGTCCTCTTCGCTCATGTTAGAGAACTTAGGTAGGTCTTGAAGCCCCACCATCACAGAGTTGCTTCCACCAGTAGTCAATCCAGTCATCATGCTTGCTCCTTGGCTTGTTGATAATGATATCAGTTTTTGAGAAGTGAATGGTCTGGAGTAGATTACCTGGAGACTTTGATATTGCCATCTTAATGTGGCTGCACAGTCATCTGCATCATGTTTGTGTTGAAAACTTTGTGCTCACCTTTGGCGCCTGTGTCCCAGCGTCCTCATCCATCTTCTCCTCAAGATCTTCCATTCTGAAGCTTCCTTTCTTATCCTCAGAGTGAGTCTCAAGGGCCTTGCCCTTTTTCATGGTCATTGTAATTGCAAAGTCTTTTTTTTGCACTGCTGTCTGCTTGACCCTGGCAATCCTTACAGCTTTATTCTTTGGTATTGTTGGTACTTCTCTCTTATCACTGCTCATCTTCTTGTTTATTGGATTGTCTGGTCTATGGTAATAATGAAGACAATCCTGCTGTTGTTGCCAAAATGTTATAGTTAGAAATTACTGGGCAGTGGAGACCCCAAAAATGAGGAAGTTTGTGTGTGGGTAAAATCTAACTTTAATCAATAAACACTAGAGTATTTATACCCAAGCTTTAGCCATTACTGGCTAACCGTTAAACAGTCATATATCTGTTATTTTCTGTTATTTCTATGTTAGGAAAATTTCTGGCAGAAATTTTCTAACAATTTCCTGATTTTTCCAACAATACCTTCCAAACGAAGCCAATCAAACCCATTTGACAGCTGAAGGTTCTCACATCCATCTCTTGATGAGGACAGCTGGACCTTTTTCTTATTATTTCCATCTTCCAGCTCTGCTGCTTCATGCAACATCCTGTACAGTTTGTCTTTTGATAAATCCTCCAAGTAGCTATGCTTCTTTGTGCTTGCCAAGCCAGCTTTCCATGTAGAAATGAACTCTAACAAGTCATCCTTGGTCTTGATGCCCTGAATTGGCAGTTTCACCTGTTTGCAAAGCTCCTACAACTTCTTAGCTGACAACTGCAATAACAGGTCCTTGTCAGTGTGTGAAAGCTGCCTTCTCACCTGATCTTGCTTCTCAGTCATCCAAACTAAGTCAAAACCAGGTAAGTCCTTGTCATGTTGTAATGTGAGAGTGAAAGAAAAAAAAACTACCCAGTCTCCCCTCCTCTCCCCTTTTTAAGGCACCACCTTCTTAAGAACCCATTCACCAGTCCTCACTTCCCGAAAAATCGTCCACCATCCACCTATATCCAAGTAGGTCATCGCTTCGAAACCCGTCTCGGGCAAAACTACGTTTTTGCGGTATTAAACTACCCTATTTCACTGACACATTTAAGACAAACTTTCTTGGTTTTTTGTTCCCTTTTGAAGCCGAGGATTATAATTAGAAAACGGAAAAAACTCACCGTGCATCTCATGAAGCGCTCCTTGCCATGCGCTGCTTTCCGTCAGGCAGCAGCAACACAAGGTTGGGCGCGTGCCACCGCCTTGACGATGCAAACACAATCTTACTGTAACTCCACATCCCCTCCCCCCAAAGCAAGCCTTGCCGTTCTCCTGAAGGCTGCAGCTGACTATATGGTTCTCCAGCGACGACCCCGCCGCATCTCAGCGACGACCCCGCCGCATCTCAGTTCTCTTACGGCGATGGGAGCTTCTCCAGTGTTTTTTCTCCCGCCAACAACTTCTGGTGGGTTGATCGGACCGGCTTCATTCCAAAACTGGAGGCCCTCAAGGCAAAGGCCGTGGTCTCGCTGAGGAGTCGGCGCATGGGAAAAACGCTGTGGAAAGACACGCTGGCGCACTACTACGACGTGCTCGAGAAGAACCGCTTCAAGGAGCTCTTCGGCCACCTGAAGATCGGGAAGGCGCCCACGCAACTGGCCAACACCTTCCACGTCCTGCCCCTCACCTTCGCCGGCCTGAAAACTGACACCGTCGACGAGTTCAAGATGAGCCTCAA